>JAECMU010040953.1:10879-22181 GCA_016106625.1 Dracogyra subfuscus
AGATTCCTGGATTCACAGACAATCAAACCATCAAGTACCATTAAACGTAAACCAGATGACATTAAAATAACTATATCTAGATTCCTGGATTCACAGACAATCAAACCATCAAGTACCATTAAACTTAAACCAGATGACATTAAA
Organism: Dracogyra subfuscus; assembly: GCA_016106625.1. Lineage (NCBI taxonomy): Eukaryota > Metazoa > Mollusca > Gastropoda > Neomphalida > Peltospiridae > Dracogyra > Dracogyra subfuscus. The sequence goes on from JAECMU010040953.1 coordinate 11,024, forward strand.
ATAACTATAGCTAGATTCCTGGATTCACAGACAATCAAACCATCAAGTACCATTAAACGTAAACCAGATGACATTAAAATAACTATAGCTAGATTCCTGGATTCACAGACAATCAAACCATCAAGTACCATTAAAGTTAAATCAGAGAACACAACAACAGTCTAGATTGTCAGATTCAAACCACCAAGTACCATCACACTTAAACCAGATGACACAACAACAGTCTAGATTGTCAGATTCAAGCCATCATGTACATGGGCAAAATCGAAAATTATATAATAATTATATGAATCAATGGAACCATGTCATTGAGAGAGATACAGAGAGACGGAGGGAGAGTGAGTGGGAGAAAGGGAGAGTGAGAGGGAGAGAGAGAGAGAGACAGACAGACAGAGACAGACAGAGACAGAGACAGAGACAGAGAGAGAGAGAGAGAGAGAGAGAGAGAGAGAGAGAGAGAGAGAGAGAGAGAGAGAGAGACAGAGAGAGAGAGATAGTTAGAGTTACATAAATGGAATAGATTTACAAAATTACAGTGTAGATTATACATTTATTCTTCTTCAAATTAGTCCAAATGAAAGCCTCTCTCATAAATGTCAGCGGTCCAAGATGGAGCTAACACTGCCATTGATTTTAGCTTGTCAAGGACTTCTAGTGCTTAACTCGCCAGACAAAGAAAGCGTCTGCCAAGTTTTGCAATTACCCAACTGAATTCCATGCCAGCTGTGTTGCATACAATGCAATAACACTTTTATTAAGTTCACTATCAGTATCATACAAAAAAGGCAATGATCAAAAACAATATGTATACAATAAATAAAACCAAAAAAACAAATAGCTCTAGTAGAATTTCTGTAAAACAAGTGACCATTTGATGATACTGAATATTGTACTAAAAACATTAGTTCTTCTTCACTTCATTTATATCCCAACCATTAGGATATTTCTCATTCCAGCCAATACACAATGACTGGTATAGCAAAGGTTGTGGTATGTGTTGTCCTGTCTGTGGGATGGTGCACATAAAAGATTCCTTGCTACAAATAGAAAAATGTAGTCTGGTTTTTTTTCTTCTCTAAGACTATATGTGAAAATTACCAAATGTTTGAAATCCAATAGCCGATGATTAATAAATCAATGTGCTTTGGTGGCGTTTGTAAAGAAAACAAAAAAAAGATCTTCAATACACAGTAATCCGTAAACTCGTGAGGCAGAAAGGTAATAAGGGTGATATGCAAGGAAACCTAAAATGGGCTGCTCTTTCCAACTAGCAGCATGGTATCTTAAAATATGCAGCATCCCAAAGACAGGATAGTACATACCATGGCCTTTGTTATGCCAGTTGTGGAGCACTGGCTGGTAAATGAAACAGCTTGATGTGCCCACAAATAGGGATCAATCCTAGACAGACCCGCATTGGGCTATATCCTGCCTCTAATTTCTTTTAGAAGTAATAACAGTGTAACTATAGAACTGTTATGCCCTGAACTGATGTTGGGCGGGACATAACCCAGTGGTACAGCGCTGACTTGATGCACAGTCAGTGTGGGATTGATCTTCGCTGGAGGGCCCATGGGGCTATTTCTTTTTTTTTTTTTTTTTGTGGGTTTTTTTGTTATTGTTTTTTAACGACGCACTCAACACATTGTAATTACGGTAATATCGGCGTCGGACATATGGTTATGTTGAGAAAAAAACCCAGTGGTTAGCTGACGGGGATCGATCCTAGACCGACCGTGCATCAGGCGGGCACTGTACCACTGGGCTATGCTGCCTGCTAATTTCTCGTTTTAGTCAGTGCATCATGACTGGTATATCAAAGGCTGTAGTATGTACTACACTGTCTGTGAGATGGTGCTCATCAAAAAGAGTAGCCCATGAAGTAGAGACAGTGGGTTTCTTCTCTCAGTATCTGTGTGGTCCTTAACCATATGTCTGATACCATATAATCTTAAATAAAATGTGTTGAGTGCATTATTAAATAAAACATTTCTTTCTTTCTTTCTTTGAACTGATGTCAAATATAAGATATACATTGACAGGCACGGAACACATCATACGCAGTGCATTAGACACTTAGACACTCAGACAGACAGGCAAATAGATACAAACTGACAGGAAAAAAAAAAACGATACTGAAAATGACAATGGGTAACCAATTAAAATCTAAAAACAACTGGTCAGTTCCACGCAATATCATACTGGGTAATCAGGTTTCATGTCAAACACAGCCATGCTGAAAAAAGAACTGAATGGGGGAAGAATACAAGGAGTATCGATCTTCTCAATACAAAACCACCCACACCTCTAGCATAGAACACGACACTGATCAAGTATGACCTCTTGTTTTTCTCATGACAATAAACTCTTAGACATGAAAGAAAGAAAAAAAGAAAGAAATGTTTTATATAATGATGCACTCAACACATTGTATTTATGGTTATATGGCATCAGACATATGGTTAAGGACCACAAAGATATTGAGAGAGGAAACCTGCTATCATTACTTCATGAGCTACTCTTTCCGATTAGCAGCAAGGGATCTTTTATATGCACCATCCCACAGACAGGATAACATACCACATCCTTTGATGTACCAGGCATGGTGCATTGGCTGGAACAAGAAATAACTCAAAGCCCGGGCTGGGTTCTTACACTTGTACAAAAATGAAATTCAAGGACATTTCCAGGACATTTCCAGGACTTTTTCTTATTTTTCCAGGACATGATATGTTCAATCAATGAAAGTTTTTAGAAGAAATTGTTGTCTGAATGTAGACAGGTCATGAGAACAACAAAAGTAAAGTTGAGGAAAAATAAACCACCACATTTTTGGCCTAAATTTCCAGGACATTTCCAGGACACAATAAAATTTACGGCTTTTTCCAAGACATTCCAGGCCTGGATTATAAAAATCACAGAATTCCAGGATTTCCAGGATACGTAAGAACCCTGAAAGGGCTCACTGATGGGGATTGATCCTATACCGACCGTGCATCGTGCGAATGCTGTACCACTAGGCTACGTCCCGCCCCCCACTAGATATGAATGCTCATCATGGTTTTTCTTTCGTTCCTCAAAATGAAAATAATACCAAAAAAAAAATGAAAGAAAAAAAAGAAGAGAGAAAAAACAAATCGATTTAGAAATTCATCTTAAGAATTGTGAAGAAATGTTTTTCTTTCATATATATTTTGCAGGAAGATGGAAAAGCTTTATGCACGGAAATTACAAACAGATGAACAAAGAGAGCATTATTCAAGCCCGACACAAGTTCTTGATCAAATCAATTACACACTGCCATGGATCTTCATAGAAGCCATTTCGAACACGGCACCATAATTAACCTATCTACATCATACCCCCAAGTCATTAAAAGATGAAACAGTCTCCCGTACAAACAACTGTGCCAGTGAAAGAAACGTTTGGCAAAAATAGCTCCTCAACCTTTTGAGGCTAACGAAAGCTTATTCTCGTAAACTGAAAATTATTTTACAAGTCTGCTCAGCTTTAAGAAGTTTGTGACAGGGAATAAATTATGGATGCAGCATTCCATTTATTTCTCAGTTCAAGAATTCTTCTCAAACCAGTGGACAGACATGTGCACTTTAAAAAGTTTAAAATCTGATCAAAAGATTATTCCACTTAAAATAAGAACGCATATCATTAATTTTTATATAACCAGGAAGGACGGAAAGAAATGTTTTATTTAACAATGCACTCAACACATTTTATTTACAGTTATATGGCATCAGACTTATGACCACATAGATATTGAGATAGGAAACCCACTGTAACGACTTCATGGGCTGCTCTCTTCGATCTTTTATATGCACCATCACACAGACAAGATAGTACATACCATGGCCTTTGTTACACCAGTTGTGGAGCACTAATTAACTAATTAACAAGACAGATTACACCCATTAAGTAGTAGCAAAACAATATTTTATATGCCATTAATATATCTACTTTTTATCATCATCATTCATTTTAAATCTGGATTGTTTTTCGAAAGATTCAAACTGATATTTACTTGGCAGTCAACCAATGAAAAACAAAAAAGCGACTGCCAACTAAGAGCAAGAAACACTGTTGCCATCAGGGGCAAGGCAATAACAATTTCCACAAAACTGGCATGCACTGGTGCCCTCAACATCAAATGAAAGTGGAAACAAAAGTTAATTAAATATACATGAACATGCACACAGAAAGCAGCTGCTCAACACGGCAGACACTGTGTCTGTGAGCAGTCGGTTTTATGGAACCGCCAGCAGGCCACTGTAGCTTTCTGGACAAGTATGCAGCAATTAATTGCACTCGCTCAGACATGACCAATCCATAAATTACACAACCAATCCATAGCATATTTTATTGTTACCAGACTTGTGCACGCAATGTTATTGGTGATTTAGGAAAATGGGACCCTCAATCATTATGTGCATCTTTTAACGGCTTGTGGGGCAATATTGATGTGGTATGATATTGGCCTTTTTAAACTTTGGATATTTATTAGTAAAATGAAAACAAAAAGAATTGTTTACAACTTAAAAATTACTGTGCAAGATATTTCACAAATGGAATGATTTTGAACAAAGCGAGACAAATTTTAGCTACTGATCTTGTTCTTGCTTTGGAGTTGGAATTACAATTGTTTTTTTTTGTTTTGTTTTGTGGTTTTTTTAACGATGCACTCAACACATTTTAATTATGGTGATATCGGCTTCGGGCATATGGTTATGTCGAGAAAAAAACCCCAGTGGTTAGCTGACGGGGTGGAATTACAAATGAATGTAAAATGTACATTTAAAGGGACATTCCTGAGTTTGCTGCAATGTTTAAGATGTTATCGACTAACAGAGACTTTTTAACGACTGTAATTACATATCAAATGTATTTTTCTGCATAATATATTAGTGGGTGTATATTAAACATGTTTCTAGTCATTCTAATATTTGTACTAGGTTAATTTTCATTTTATTTCTTAAAATGTATTTTTTCATACATACAAAATTATTTGAAGACAAAATTCAGTTTGGGCTTCTTACAACTATTAAGATGACCAGAAACACATTCAATATACAGACACTGATATTCTAAACAAGAAAATATAATTAATATGTAAGTTTAATCGTCAAAATATTTATTTTTCGAAAACATCTTACAATACAGCAAACTCAGGAATGTCCCTTTAAAAGACAATACAAGTTATATCATCTTATACATTTTGTATTACATTATTTGTCTAACACTATAATCAGAATTTGTTATCTAATAATAAAATATATGATCTAATATCAAAGTATTCAAAATATAAAAGTATTTAAAAGGATTACTTTTACTTTTTTTTAAACTTTATTTTTTTTATTTTTTTACAGCTATTATTATTCCAACAATGGTACCAGGTTTTCATCAAAGGTGAGCATATTCACCTTACTGAAGACATTCCAGCCAGTGCATCACAACTGGTATATCAAAAGCAGTGGTATGTGCTATCCTGTCTGTGGGATGAAGCATATAAAAGATCCTTTGCTAGTAATGGAAAATGTACCATTTATTTTTCTCCAAGACTATATTTCAGAATTACCAAATGTTTGACATCCAATAGCCAATGATTAATAAATCAATGTGCTTTAATAGTGGTGTCGTTAAACAAAACAAGATTTTGTTTTCCTTACTAAAGACAAGTAAAAAGATTAATTATTTTGCAACAATTACCATTCATACCATTACAACAGATTATTTGTACAAAAACACACACACAAAAAATGCAATAAAAAACAATCCAATTGGGATCCTGCCTACATTTGTGACAACATTCATGAAAAAAACCCAATAAACAAACACTTCTTTTTTTCTGTTATACCCAAAAATAGCAACAGATATACTTGTAAAATATGCAATACGAAAAATGCCAAGAATTTTGGCAACACTTCTCAACCAGTGGTTTCAACCGTTTGACTTCTTTTTTTTTTAGTGCCAACACCCCGTAGATGTTATTTACAAAGTGGGGAATCTCTTTCTCTGAAGATTAATCAGTCCCTCTGTACGCAATCTATTTTTCACAGCCATCACGCTGTATGGAAACTGTTTGGGAGGAACCACTGTCTGAGAGAAAGTGAGTGAGAGGGAGAGACAGAAAGAGCCAAATAACTCAGTAAGAATCCAGGCTATGTTGGGTTCCTTGCAGTAATAACAAAAAAAAAAATGCTGCCAAGATCCCCCCATGTCCTGCAATGCATGCTGGAATGGTGTTCAGCTATTTACCGTCAGCTTCAATACCTGTTCACTTTGGTCTGCCTTTCATTTTAGCCAAGCTCTTGAGAGTATGTAGCGGGCAGCATAGCCCAGTGGTACAGTGCCCGCCTGATGCGCGGTCAGTCTAGGATCGATCCCCGTCAGCTAACCACTGGGTTTTTTTCTCGACATAACCATATGTCCGACGCCGATATAACCGTATTCTAATGTGTTGAGTGTGTCGTTAAACAAAACACACCAATTTTATTTTTTTAAATTGAGAGTATGTATTGGAGCTGTGTACTGATCAAGTGGAGAGGGATGGTGTGTTAAATTTTGTATATACCCACCACCCAATTTATTTTTAATTATTTTAATTATTTTTTTAAATCCAAATATGCATGGAAAATAAATTGATCAGGGCTTCTAGAATTTTTAATAAAATCCACTAGCCACAGGATCAGCAACTAAAAAAAAAATGTACTAAAAATTCATTATCCCTACTTTAAATTCATTAGCCCTACTTTACATTAATACAATTTTACTAAATAATAGTCAAAATTGAATAATATGTCACCCAAAGTGAGAGATATAGCTTAAAAACACTAACACTGGGGAGTGGAGATATTTATATTTACAAAATATTCTCAACTGTAACATTTGACCCGAAAAATTCACTAGCCATCAGACATGTAGTTATTTACTAGCCCAGCATTGACTATCACTAACCATGGGAGTGGGGCTACCATAATCTAGAAGTCCTGACTGATGCAAACCCACTGTGCATGTAATAATAATTCACGAACCTCTCACCTCCAAAAATGTGATCAGTTCCTAAACAACCCAAACTCAGGACAAAATATACAGATATTTCTTTATAAGTTGTTATTGTTTTTAACATTATCTTACAAACAAACACACACACAAATTTAAAAAAAAAAAACCAAAAAAAAAACCCACCTTTAAATCTCCCCATGTACATAAATGGTTCATATACATTTTTTTGGCTAATTTGAATTTGTGTTCCAGCTTAAGTATGCAATAGAGCATTACTGTAATAAGAAAATAGTCTAATTTTATATACGGTACTGTTTATTGATTTTTCTCCCACAAATCCAAAACATTTTTCATGATTTTCTGCAAAAAAAATATATAAAAAACAGAAAAGAAGATAAATCTAAGAAAATTAATATGTGTGATAATAAATATGGCAGGAAAATTTAACATGTATCAACATTTTCCTGAATATTCAAAGTGTATGCCGAAGAAAGGACAAAAGAACTCATATCATATTAATAAAATGAAAAAAAAATCCTTTATATAATAATAACCCTTGCAAAATGAAAATATTTAATGTATATTTTTCAGGATGAAAAGGGGAGTGATTTACAGGTGGCTAGGACAATGTTTTGTACTCTGGAAGGGTTGTTAATTATACCTATGGTTATCATCTATCAAAACTGACTACCAGGATATTTTATACAGGATTCATAGTCTGCAATTATACTCTACATACATGTAACATGAAGCAATTTATTAAACATTTGTTTAATGCATAAACCAACACATTTAAAAAATATGAAGCAGATGTTTGTTTGGTTGTTTTGTTTAATGATTTATTAATCATTGGCTATTGGATGTCAAACATTTGGTAATTTTGAAATATATAGTGCTAGAGAGCAAACTAGCACTACATGTTTTCATTAGTAGCAAGGGATCTTTTATACATACCATCTTACATACAGGACATCACATACCACAGTCTTCTTCATAGTGCACTGGTTGGAACAGGAAATAGCCCAATGGGCCCACCAAGTGAGTGCTTTGCCACTGCACTACATCCCTCCCCCATAAAGCAGATGTGTAATATAGCCTATAAATTTCACACTATTCAGAGACGGGTCCCGGGACGGACATGCTCGAAACTCTAGTGGTATATGAGCATGTTAAAATTATTCGCACTGCTACTAAACAAATAAAACCATCTTCTTCTGCGTCCAAGCTCTATAGTACATCATGCTATAAATATGGAGCTGGCATGTGTTGAAAAATATCACCGTCTCTGAATGAACTCTTATTTGGTGCCCCAAAGCAGAATTCGACAAATTCATTAGCCCTTGGTCCAACTAAGTAAATGTTTGGTCTGGGCTAGTGGAAACTATAAACTTTATTACTATATAATACACGGGGCACTAGACAAACGTTCCATGAGGGCTAGTAGCTTTCTCAAACAACCGGCGTCAGTGGCGTTGTGGTTAGGCTATCGGTCAACAGGCTGGTAGGTACTGGGTTCGGATCCCAGTCGAGGCATGGGGATTTTTCATCCAGATACCGACTCCAAACCCTGAGTGAGTGCTCCGTAAGGCTCAATGGGTAGGTGTAAACCACTTGCACCGACCAGTGATCCTTAACTGGTTCAACAAAGGCCATGGTTTGTGCTATCCTGCCTGTGGGAAGTGCAAATAAAAGAACTCTTGCTGCTAATTCGAAAGAGTAGCCGATGAAGTGACACTAGCGGGTTTTCTCTCAAAATCTGTGTGTTCCTTAATCATATGTCTGACGCCATATAACTGTAAATAAAATGTGTTGAGTGCGTTGTTAAATAAAACATATCTTTCTTTCTTTCTCAAATATTTGTCAAACACTGGTCAAAGTTTGTCGGCCAATGTTACTCAGTTTGGCCATGTTTTAGAATTACTCCGATGCACAGGGAACAAAACCAATTTCATATTTAAAAATGGCAATAAAAGCACCTCGCTGAACGACACATCGGAATGAAGTTCTGGGATGCCCGTGAAGTGATTCCCAGATGAGAAACCAATTTAATGATCACCGTGGTAGAAACCTAATTTTCGTCTTGACCACCTCACAGATGTCTTTCCAAAACACAAGTGCAAAATCAATAATATATAATTTGTGTCTGTGTCTGCAAATTAAGAGTTGGAATTTCTTTTAAAAGATGTACATTTGGACATGAAATCTAATTGAAAACATTGATATATTTTAGAGTTGGGTGGTAAACCGTTCGATATCAGTATCATGTCAATACTGATTTACCATACTGAGCACATTTCTGTATTGAAAAATGTTATCCGCCATTTAGTAAAGCATTAACCATATATCGGAATTAGGCAAATTAGCTGAAAAGAAAAGAGATAAGGGCCTTGTGTATGGAATTTAATTTATTTTGCACATGGGTGAGACTTAACTCGGGTAAGAATTCAAAGCAGAGTATACCGAAAATACTGCTCGATATTGGTATGGTAATCAATATCAGTATTATTGCATCGATACTAAGTACTGTACCGATACCGAGGTAAATCACCGAAAAATATCGATACCAAACGTAAAATTTTAATACCGCCAAGCTCTAATATATATTTATTAAAAATGTTTTTAAATAAAAATACAGCCCCTTACCTTGCATTGTTAAATTTGACTGTGTCTTTGACAAACGCTGTGACGGTTGACATCCGGTGGCGGTCGTTGGTCTCCACATAAATGCTCCATGGACTGTCTGCTGAAACAGTGGCTCCGCGTACTCTCAGCACATTTCCAACTTTAGCCCTGAAAAAACACCAAGATTATCACATTAAATTTAAACTCAATAAGCCTAACATACAGAATTAAATACACAGACTTTTAGGATTGATTCCTGTCAGTGGGCCCATTGGGCAGTTTCTTATCCCAGCCAGTGTACCACAACTTGTATATCAACGTCTGTGGTATGTACTATCCTGTCTGTAGGATGAAAGAAGTTTGTTTTATTTAATAACACCACTATAGCACATTGATTTACAGGTGCGGATCCAGGGGGGGTCGAGGGGGTCTGGACACCCCCTGCTCGTAACAAACTATTTTTTCGATAATGAGGTTTTGATGCGCGACTGGCGTGGCGATGTACTGGCAGGGTAAGTTCAAGACTGGACCCACCCCCTGCTAAAATTCTTGGATCCGCACCTGATTTATTAATCATAATCTACTGGATGTCAAATGTTCGGTAATTCCAACATATAGTCTTAGAGAAGAAACCCGCCACATTTGTCCATTAGTAGCTAGGGATCTTTTATATGCACCATGCAAGACAGGATAGCACATACCACAACCTTTGTTATACTAGTCGTGGTGCACTGGCTGGAATGAGAAATAGCCCAGTGGACCCACTGATGGGTATCGATTGCAAACTGGCCATGCATCAAGCGAGCACTCTTACCACTGGGCTACGTCAACATCTCCTAGATCATCCCATTAAACATAAGCTCATTTCTAATTCCAGCCAGTGCACCACAACTTGTACATCAAAAGCTGTGGTATGTACTATCCTGTATGTAGGATGGAAGAAGTTTGTTTTATTTAATACCACTACAACACACTGATTTATTAATTACCATCTATTGGATGTCAAACCTTTGGTAATTTTGACCGAGTCTTACAAAGGAAACATGCCATTTTTTTCATAATCTCACAGACAGGATAGCACATACCACGACCTTTAATATACCAGTGGTGGTGCACTGGCTGAAAAAAGAAATAGCCCAATGGGCCCACTGACACAAACTGACCATGCATCAGCTTTACCACTGGGCTATATTTTGCCCCAACAGAATTAAATGCACACACTTAAGAGATCATTACATCAGCATGGGGACCATGTCAAATTATAAACTGAACACCTGCCTAAATTATATCTTAGTATGATCTATGCAAACAAATATAAATATTACAAGTGAAATTTCTTTTTATGTAACACCCAATAGCAGATGTCTTTTTCGTGCTGTAGTGTCGTCAAAACGTTCATGCATTCATTATTTTTGTGACACTTACTACAACCACATATACACATTTCTCCCATCCCTGGCCATACAAGACAGACCCATTCTATGACGTCAGCCTATACGGAATAAATCTATCTTGTATGACC
>JAECMU010040959.1:0-15853 GCA_016106625.1 Dracogyra subfuscus
ATAGTATCATGAATAAAAAGAAACACGAAACCAAAGGCTAGAAAACCCAAAACAAAGTTGACTTAAGCAGAGCCAAGGGAAAAAGAAGGAAGATACAGTCACGTGACCGGAACTAGAGAGCAGTATACAGTAGAAGAATTTAGGCCATCCCATTGGCTTTAGGGATGTTCGACCAGACCACTCCGTGGGGGGGAAATTGCACTTTGTTTGAGGATCGGTAATGTTAAAAGAAAATATAATATCAAGATGGTTAACCTGTAATTGGAAAATGTTCTGAATGACTCGTTAACTGTTCCAAAGATAAAGTTACAAATACTCAATAGTAGTATACATAAGCATGTACTGGTTTGGGCAAGTCAGGCATACTAATTCCATATCCCTGAAAACCATACTCAAGTCTTGACATTTTATGCATCTCGTACTCTCATAGACAAATAGTTATTTAAGAAAACTCAGAAATTTTGGTTTTCAAATCAAATTAAACTGCTTGTGCTTGACGTTTAAAGACAAAGATAGCTGAGAAATCCAGTCACCACTTGGAGATGTTTATCCAAAATTATTTTAATGTAATACACATCAGCTACCTCCCCAACATCTAACTTGCTGTCATAAAAGAAATTCCCAGATTTTGTTTTACATAGACTATATTAACAGAAATATAACTATTAATTCATTTGTTATTAATTTTACATCAAATCTAAGCCATGAAAGGTGTGAACATGTTAACGCACCTGTTTTATGAAGGCTGTCATGGTCTCTGGATAATACTCCACCAGCTGTAACAGACGTGGAAATCTCTGCCGGGCCTCAGATGAACCAAACTTCATGGCACGCAGCATACACACAATGATAGTGTCGGGGAATGTCTCAAGTACTGCCGAACTCAGGTCAACTTCTTCTGTCAAATAATTATCGAATTAATGCATAATGTAAAGTGGAAAATAGTTTTTAAAACAGTGGATAGGGAGCAGTTTAACTCAACAAACACCTTGACCTTCATCTGTGGTCATAATCGTGGGGATACAAACAATACTTGGTGGACATCACTATCAAGTAAGCAATACATGTCCATTACTGGTCCAAAAATTGGTAAATCCCCATGGAAGTCAAATTTGATATTTAACTCTACACGTTAAATATATAAACAAAATCCAGCTCAGTACATTTTGAGGCATTGCAATAAACAGTCTAGAAAACTATATGTGACAGACGGACGGAGAGGATAGAGACAGGGAACATTTTGTTTTCAAAATTTTGATTAGCGATATTTCTAGTCAACTGAAAATTGATCAGCAACTGCTGTTTAATGGTTTAACATTGCGTAGCTATCTCTAAAACTTGTGTAGCTAATCACGACACGATATTGAACAAAATGTTCCCTCCTATGGTCCCCTTAGACTTAATGAAATTAAAATAACTGAGGGTAGAGCAGCTGTAAGACTATCACTTGGTGAACATCCATTCCAAATCTGAACTGCATCAGTTAAAGGATTCAAGAGTTGATAAAATAAAATTTTACTTTAAAGCATAAGAATCACTAGGCATGAAAATTATTAACTATGGTGTCTTAGGCCTCCACCATGTGCTAATTTGCAGAACAGTCATTACTAGGATGAGAGCCAAAACGGTTATACAGTGAAAACTCTCTGATCTGGACCCTCGATAATCAGAACTCCAAAACTGGACATTATTCATCTCTAAACCAAATACCCCTTAACACCTTTCACTTCATCCTGTATGTATCCTCTTTAGAAGAGTTTCACAGAACAATTTGAGTTGAAATTTACTATGGTTCAAATGTAAATGGAGGTTTTTTTCATACCATCTTCCTTCATTCTGAGGAACTTGTCACAGTACAGTGCCACAGCAAGATGAGCCTCTTCCTCACCAAACTTAGGCTGCCGCGGCTGTCTGCCACCAAGTTCTGCTACACAACCTTTGATCTCATGATATCCTTTCTCAACTAGCTTCTCAACTATCTGCAATTTTACAAGTCGCATAACAGAATACATTGTTACTTTTTTTTCTAACATGATTGAAAATGAAAATGATGTTTAAAACATCTATTGTATGAACATGAATAATTTACAACATACAACAAAACAGTGAATTGTGTGAAGAATCCTTATTATGGTATGTATTACAATTTTATTTATTTCTAAACCAATTGTTTTTTAAACTGCACACTAAAATAGTGTTTTTTTTCCTCTTTTTTTTTAAATTTCCAAAAAACCTTTATTTTTCTTCACCATGTTTACCAAAAGAAAAGTAAAAGTGTTTTAGATATAATATCCCCACCCACTATTTTAGTGTGCAGTTTAAAAAACAAATGGTTTAGAAATAAATAACATTGTAGTATATCACGGCTTTTAGATTATGGTAGCCCCACTCCCATGACTAGTGGTATTCAATGTTAGGCTAATAAATAACTACCATTGCCATGCCCGATGGCTAGTGAAATATTTTGGGTCAAATGTTGCAGTTAAGTCTATTTTGTAAATATGAATATCCTGCCCCCATCCCAATCCTCCAATGTTAAGTGTTTTTAAGCTCGATCTCCCTCTTTAGTTGACATATCTGATTACTACTATTTTTTGGAAAAACTGTATTAACTTAAAGTAAAGTAGGGCTAGTGAATTTTTAACCGTGGCTAGTAAATTTAAAAAATCACTGATCAGGATTTTACAAAATTTCTAGAAGCTGAGAGCACATTGCATAAAAAATAAAAGTTCATTGCTCAAATGGGAAGGCCTAAATTCAAATGAATTTACTGGTCAAATTGGTCATCACCAGACAGTGTTATATACTTTAAGGTTGGGACAATCCAAACTTTGATCTAGTGAGATGATATGTAATATAGTGTTTCCATTAATGGTAAGCCAAATATTTCTGAATATACCAGGTACTACGTGTGCTTGAAACATGATGAGTACCACTAAAATTAGTCATGCAATTTGTACATGGAACTAAGTTGTCAAATACTTTTTTGTTAAATTTGAAGTAAGCAAAACAGTCTGCTACTTGAAACATCACTTATTCTTTATATTTGTTTCATGTTAAATTGTACTGTTTGTAAAGTTACCAGTAAATCTAGTAACGAAATATTGTGATATAATGTAATTGGATCTGCACTTTAATAAATGTAAAGATCATACTTACGTTTTTGGTTGGAAGTTGTTTTGTAACACCACAGTAAGTCTTGAGTTTATCACCAGTTTTGGTACTGATGTCAGAGAATGCATCTGAACCTAGGAAGCCATCTGTAAGTATGGCGAAAGCCCAACCTTTTAAAGCAAAATGCTGCCTAGCAAGGTCATTGTGCTTGGACAACACATCACTTCTAGAATATTTATCTGAAAATAAAAAGTTATTTATTGAGATTACATGATCCGAGTAATAATTTGCTTAACTTTACAACAGCCCAGTGGGGGAAAAAAAGAAAGAAAAAAAAAAGAAGAGAGAATTTTGTTTCTAGCATTCTCGGTTGCTGTCAAAAGGTTTGAATGTTGGTGTATATTAAAAGCTACATGTATACATGTTCCTGGCAGGTTTTTAAAAATTAATGGTGTAAATGTAATTACCAATATAAGGATGATTATTGTAATTAAGCCTGACTGTCCCTGCCTTTATAGCAGGTTTAACTCTTTAAAAACAGGAATCTGCCACATTGTGATGTACCTAGCTGTTCTAGGACTGTCAACACGTTGAAGAAGGTGTCGTCCGTCCATGGTCCAATCAGGTTCTGTGCCTTCTTAAGATGTGTAGTGGCATACAAATGACTCCATTCTATCAGCAACTTTTCATTACCCACATTTTTGCATCTCTAAAAAAGAAATATATAATCATTAAAGCCCATTAAGACAAATAGCCAGATATAAACAAATAAAAAGTCATGTAGGACTTTTAAAGCAGTTTTAAATGAAAACATTTTCATTTGTATTTAGCTGGTGGAAATATCACAAGAAAATGTTGAAAACAATTATTGCTTGTAAATAAGCATAAACATATGGTTAATGTTAATGTTTTGTAAAATATAGGTAGAGACCTTAATATAGGGATTGCCTGTTGGTAAATTCCCAACCTATTAATGTTAATAAAAATTGGTTACCCCCCAAAAACACCCACCCCACACATATTGTTGTAATCTAATAATAAAATAGATACAGAGTGTTAAGAAGTAGAACTATGTCCAAAGTCACAATGTTTTTTTAAAAAACACCCCCCAAAACACAGGTCTTAATGTTAAAAAAGTTTAGAAAAAAGAGAAATGCAGTTTCACCCAAAATTATTGTGCATTACGTCACTCCTATTACATGAATGTTCCCCATAAAAGCTATATATAGTTGACTACTCTTATTTTCAGAAGGAGTGGATATAACCAGTGTTGGACAATCAGCTCTAGGTATCATACAGAATGAGTTTCCTTCATGATTCGCAGTGTCAGATTGAAGTTGTTCTGTTCCATCGAGCTTTCAGCCATGGCTAGTCTCTGCCTCAGTTTGGTTTCCTCAAACATGTCTTCATCCAGTTCATCCATGGAATCGTGGGACTTCTGATGTTGGGTCAGACGGGTACTGATCTGATCCAGGTAGATGTTTCTAGTTCAATATAAATTTATTATTGTTAGTTTTCATAAACACATACATGCTTGAACAAAAGAATTGTAATAAAGGTATCAAATATCAGGCCATTATATGCTTTTTATACAGTCTGATTACATCTCACGAATAGAATCTATCACCAATGCGAGGTATATTCATTTCAACTTATGTTCGTGCTTATATCCAATTAAGGTTCAAGCATCCTGTCCTGGGCACACACCTCAGCTATCTGGGCTGTCTATCCAGGACAATGGGTTAGTTGTTAGTTGGTTAGTGGTTAGTGAGAGAGAAGAGGATGTAGTGGCCTTACACCTACCCACTGAGCCCTTAAGAACTCGCTCTGGGTTGGAGCCGGTACCGGGCTGCTAACCCTATACCTACCAGATTGTAGTCTGATGGCTTAACCACTGCGTCACTGAGGCCGAGGTATAGACATATGTCAAACCCAAAAGACCTCATTTAATCATATGTGCAAAAATATAGTCCCCATTCTGCCATTATATAAAAAGTAACTTGGCTATACATACAAAATTTAAAATGTTAATTTGTTAAATATATACAAATTACGAAGTCAGTACTTGTAAAACATGAACTATCTAGTTACTACAGTCCAGTGGGTAAGAAAACATATTCTATACTTTTTACAGTAACATCTTGGTGCTCAAGGTACACCATGATCCATTTTATGTTTTTGAATTATTGAAACATTTTCATGTTTGATCAGTGGCAAAAACCAATGGTTACCTGTTGGTGACAATGTCATCCCAAATGTTCACAGAATCTAGAAGCATGTGTGGAGACCTGGTCTCCCATCTCTTAACAAGTCTTTCAACTGGCACAGTTGACAAAAAATTGTCTGAAAATATATATTGTAATAAATACTATATTCTTTTTAAATTATAATTTATAAAACAAAATAAATGCTTTTATTTTAAACTTTGTCAATTAAAATTATATAAGAAAATACTGAATAAAATTTGTGAATACTAAATCAAAAATTAATATGTACTCTTATTAAATAAAAGTTACTTATCACTACACCTTTGATCTTGTCTCTCAAAACATTTAAATGGTAGATACTGTAATCTAGTGTGTGTTTTGCATGGTCTACAAGCCCCACCCACGAAAACCTGACAAAAAACCCAACCCCAACATAATCTTCACTCAAAAGACAAGACAATACATACAGTTTTATATATGCCATGTCAGTATGAGCCACCATTAGATCTACAAATTCAGGCCACACAATAAAATCAATAAGGATTTAGTGAATAAGCTTAAGAAAAGGTGGGAAACAATCTATAGACAAATTCATAATTGCACTGCTGTTAGTTTTGAGGAAACACCAAAAGTAGCAACTCTTTTGGCCTACCATAACAGGAATCTGCAACCAACATGTGTGAGGTCTACCCTAGTGTGTGTATGAGGTCACTTAGATTCAAATACCCTTAAGTTTGCTGACATAGTGGCCAGCTTAATTTTTCAGAAATATGACCATGAGATTTATATAAAAATACCCTTGATGGACCTCTGTCATATTGTATGTTTATATAACAATTACATATCATTGTGATAATAATTATTGTAAAGATCCATTAAGTATATAAAATGGGTGTACATAAATTATAAATAATGAAAGAGGCAAAACAATAGAATAAATTTAGAATTTTACTTTCATCTTCCAAGAATTGCAAAAACTCTTCAAGCTCAAGCAGTGGTTGTAGTGTCTGAAGCTGTCTAGATCGACTTGTCATCATCAGAGAATCAGTACTAATCCAGTTCTAAATGAAAACAAAAATTTCTACCAGAATCTGATATGGTCTTTAAATGTTAAAAACAATTAATTCAACGTTATTTAAATTTTTTAAAAGGCTGAACAAGACAATAATGAGTTGAAGTTTTATTACCTTTTTATTTTTACTGTAGTTAGCACCTTTTATTTACTGATGTCATATATGATTTACAAACTACGTCACATCATATTTGAAACATTAAACAAGGCTGCCAAAGAGTAAGATTCTTAATGTTAATAAATCCACGAAAGGAGTTTTAATAATAGATTTAACAATGTGTTGTTATGATGTTAAATTAAAAAACGTTTTTGTAAAACATAAAAGAAGATATGTAATAAATACAGAACTTGACATACATTGTTTTCGCTTCCCATTTATTGCACTTGTTTATTTTGCGAAAGAACATACCACTTGACTGCTACACAGTCTCATGGTATATATTTTTGCACAATATAAACTTGTGCAATAAATAAGACGCGAAAACAATGTATGTGAAGTTCTGTATCAATAAAACACAATGAAATATACACATCTATCGATAAAGGATTACTCTTCAGAAAAAAGTATATGTTCTGGTTTCTATATCATAGTTTTGGGAACAGTGCCCAGGTTTCCAAACCTCACAGACAAAATAGCTGGGGGCGCTATACCTTTTTCCCCAACCTATATATTGGCGACCTGTCCTGTTCAGACGTTGGCTTTAATACTGTAAAAATTCCATAAGATACAACTGAAGATACCTGAAGGAATCGTTGAGTGGCCAGTGCTGCGTAATGTCGAGACCGGCCATAGTCTTCCTGCCACAAATACATCAGTGCTAGCTGCTCACAGAACTGGCTCTACATGCGATACAAGAAAATATATAAACCACAAATACATCAATGTTAGCTGCTCACAGAACTGGCTCTACATGCTATACAAGAAAATATATAAACCACAAATACATCAATGTTAGCTGCTTACAGAACTGGCTCTATAAGTGATACAAGAAAATATATAAACCACAAATATATCAATGTTAGCTGCTCACAGAACTGGCTCTACATGTGATACAAGAAAATATATAAACCACAAATACATCAATGCTATCTGCTCACAGGACTGGCGATACAAGTGATACAAGAAAATATATAAACCACAAATACATCAATGCTAGCTGTTCACAGAACTGGCTCTACATGCAATACAAGAAAATATATAAATCACAAATACATCAATGCTATCTGTTCACAGAACTGGCTCTACATGCAATTCAAGAAAATATACTAAAACGCAAAAGAAACGCAGGTCCTGAAAATGCAAAAGAATTACACTTTTTAAAGCAGTATCTTTGGTGAAATTGAACCTCAACTGTGTTAAAGGACATTTAATCGCATAAATTCAATTTGAGTAGTGACAGACAACAGAATCAAATGTTAAAAATGCCGCGACTGACGCAACTCCAGCGAGGGATGGCCATCGGGATGTTGCAAGCAGGACAGACCCATACTGCTGTAGCCAGACAATTGGGATGTCATTTTTCGACAATCGCACACCTTTCTCAACATCACCAAATCACTGGATCTGTGAATGATCAACCACGCACCGGCCGCCCGAGGGTGACAACCGCAGCACAAGACCGGTACATCCGGGTGACCCACCTTAGGAATCGGATGCTGCCAGCAGCTAACTCCGCTCACCAGGTGCATGGTCCACATGGTCCAGAAGTCCGCCGATACCGTCCGACACTGTCTGAGGGCAGAAGGACTCCGTAACCGCCGTCCTTATGTGGAACCAATATTGACCCCTCGGCACCGCCAACAACGTCAACAGTGGGCGCAACAACATCAACGATGGCGACGTGGCCAGTGGCAACAAGTTTTGTTTACTGAAG
The DNA here is from genome assembly GCA_016106625.1 of Dracogyra subfuscus. Classification (NCBI taxonomy): domain Eukaryota; kingdom Metazoa; phylum Mollusca; class Gastropoda; order Neomphalida; family Peltospiridae; genus Dracogyra; species Dracogyra subfuscus. Next base: position 8,268 of record JAECMU010040959.1, read on the forward strand.
AGAGCTGTTACAATCTTTCCAACGCTGATGGCCGAATCCGAGTATGGCGACGTCGACATGAACGTTACTTCGACTGCTGCGTTCTGCAGGCCAACCGATGGGGCGGGGGTAGTGTGATGGTGTGGGGTGGGTTCTCATTCAACCACAGAACACAACTTCATGTGTTCAGACAACGCGTTAATGCCGCCATGTACCAAAATGACGTCATCAACAATCAAATCGTTCCCTTCTTTGCCGCTCACCCACGTGTGTGCTTGCTGCATCGTCTGGGATGAAATCGGACGTCGCCTTCAGGCTCGTGGACAACCTCATAATCTCCAGGCGCTGGAGGCAGCATTGGTCCATGAATGGAACTCACTCCCTCAGGCATTCTTTCAACGACTTGTCAACTCAATGAGGAGACGATGCACTGCCTGTTTGAATGCCCATGGTGGTCACACGCGATACTGACTTTGACAAAGCTACAGGTCGTCTCTTTGACATTTTTAACATGGACCCCCACCCTACTTTATGAAATGAAACAATAGCCAAAAAGGAATTCAATCAAAAATGTCCAACACCAATGTGTGCCGAATTGGTGTAGCTCCAAAATAAATGTTGAAATCTTCATTTCGTTTTGTTTTTTTAATATTTTATATCCAATTTAATGAGAACCTGCGTTTCTTTTGCGTTTTAGTATATATATAAACCACAAATACATCAGTGTTAGCTGCTCACAGAGCTGGCTCTATAAGTGATACAAGAAAATATATAAACAACAAATACATCAATGCTAGCTGTTCATAGAACTGGCTCTACATGCGATACAAGAAAATATATAACCACGATACTGTTAGTGGAACCACTTCCGATATACATCCAATACTATGCCAATACTATACACTGTTTACACCATTCACTCTGTTCCAGTACAAGTTTAGAGTTAAATGGAATGTAGTGATTTTAAACAGCTAATTGATCAGGCTGTTTGATGATGTTACTGTGAACAGTTAAGCAATTTTACATTCCTGCTGTTTTTCTCATTTCACAAAGTAAAAAAACAACCAGATTGCAAAATTAAATCACCTCAATCACATTTATTGTGCACTGAACTCATTATGACTAACTATCAACAAGACAGGTTGCATAAAAAAAATGTCTACTGGAATGTCACTTTTGGCTTCAGGACAATTCTGTGCTCAAATTTATGCACACAATAAACCTTTTAAGTTGACAAAACAGAATAAAGTATTTAAAAAGATTATTACTGTATTTTTATCTTATTTGTGTAAAAGACAAACTTACAAAAATCAATGCAGATATTGCTTTATACAAATATATCCAAAATAACTGATACAAAACTTACCAGTTATGTCAAATACATCACATCCATCAATTACATGGGTAAGAAATGGTGTAAATGGAATTCCAAATTAGATTGAACACAGCTCATATGCTAAACCATTGTGTAAAATTAATTACCTCAAGCATAGCTTTCTTTTCAGTGTCTTTCATAGCTGTATCAATAAAGGTAAGGAGTGACTGTTGAGAGTTATCTCCCTGGAGCAACAACTTCAGCTTGCTGCGGAGTAAGCCAGGCAGGTAATGTTCCTGTTATATTTAAAAAAAAAAATATATATATATATATACTCAAAGGCAAAAGTTATTGTGACATGGATTATTTATGAATGGATTTATGGATGTAAACCAGAGAAAATGTGCATAAAACAGCTCGAAGAAATGCAACCAAACAGTTGTTGCAGTGATTGCTTGCTTTGTGCAAGAAACATGGAATATTTGGGAGAAATCTTGTCCAGTGTTCACCATAAAAGGTCAGACATTCAGTCACAAATCATTGCCACTCTGTGCTGCCTTCAGAGGTCCAAAAGTCAGAAATACACCATTAGTGAACTGTTTGATGCAATTTCATCATGCCATATGCCTTAGTGAAAATGACAGAGGGTGAGTCATAGGAATGCTTGAATTTGGGACCTCACATGTCAATTCAATGTCCACAGAAACACCATATGGCATTTATGGGAATGATATCAACAAAAGAACCAGGTCAGGTACTCTCCCTGTAGCGGCTGACCACCTGTGACAACCCCTCGCCAAGACACATGGATCCTAACCACACATCTGTTAAACAGGAACTTTCTCCAGTATTTACTGGCCTCAATGAGATAACAGTGCCAAGCCTGTATCAATGCTCATGGTGGACACACTCGCTACTAACTGTGTGAACTTCGCTCTGGACCTACTCTAGTGATGTGGCTAATTTGCATATGGCAGGTGCACTCTTTTCATGGACTATTGCTCGTTTCCATACCTTCGGACATTTCTCTTTCCATGTTATAACGTTTCATACACGGCAGTACAAACTTATCATCAATTATCTTTGTCTTTTGTGTGTCACAATCACTTTTGCCTTTCAGTATACATATATTGCAAACAAATTCTATTTTAAATACAAAACAAAGAGGCCACTTCATCAAGTCTGAATTTAAATATGAATGTTTGAAAAAAAGGGACCTCTTGGGATTGTATATAAAATGTTATTCAGTATTAATATGTAATATGGAATTCAATGTCAGAAATGTGAACACGATAAGCAGTAACATGGTTAAATTGCTCACACTATGGATAAGGATTTTGGTTGCTGTATATACTGTTACTCTTTATGTGATCACTTACTGATTGTCACCAGGAAGTTAAATGTATTAAATCTAACCTTTGCAAAGGACCAAACAATCTTAGTTCCAAAAGTCAAATGGTAAATGATTTGCTCTCATTCTTGTTCAAATAAATTTTAAAGAATTCATTGGTTTGTATATAAAAAAATAATTCCCACTATTCTCAAAAACTCTAAACATTAGTTTGGCAATTATGCTAAGAGGCCGACGATTTGTAAAAACAAAAGGCAAAGATCGATATCCATTTTATTACTCAGTGGATGAACAAATCCAGGTAACCTAGGTGTACAAGTTTATGTACCAACAGTAATTACAAACTCTATTAAAAAAAAATATGATTCCAAAATCTATGAGACTTATTTGTTTGTTTTGTTTAACGAGGCACTCAACACATTTTAACTACGGTTATATCGGCGTCGGACATATGGTTATGTCGAGAAAAAAACCCCCAGTGGTTAGCTGACGGGGATCGATCCTAGACCAACCGCGCATCAGGCGGGCACTGTACCACTGGGCTATGCTGCCCGCCTATGAGACTTATATTATGTTTTTGTTAATTTCCATAATATATTTTCAACTTGACAAACTCTGCTACTAAAGAAAATGATTCCAAAACCTATTAGACATATATATATATATATATATATATATATATATATAATTTTCACACTTAACTTGACCAACCAAAAAGGTTCCAGTACAATCCTGGGACAACAGTGGACAGTTAGCTTTTCTGGACTACTAAAATGTAATCTATAAATAACAGGGTTCTGAGTGAGATACACTGGGATGCATCATTAGACATGTTAACATTTCAAGATAATGTGTATGAGTGAGATAGTGTATGTGTGAGTAAGTGAATGAGAGAGCAATTGTGTGTGTCTGCATGTGCAAATATGCATGTGTGTCAGTGAGTGTGAATGAGCGAGTGAGCAAGTGAGTGTATATGTGTATATGGGGTTGCATTTATACTAGTTTTATACATGGATGTACTAAAAAATAATATCTAAACTAAACAGTTTAATTTAACTAATATTAAGCCAGTAGTGATAAGACAACTGAGATAATGTTAACTCTAGCTGAAAAGTGCAAGGACAAGCCTGACATCACAATAAACCTCACCAGTGCAAACGTGTCTTCCCAGATCTGGGTTAGCTGAGCCTGTCCCGAGCTGTCTATCCCTGTTACTGTCACCTCTTCTAACGCCTGCCACTGAGTCAAGTGATCCAGACACTGGGTGAAAACAACATGTAGTGACATCTTATGCACACAACAAGACTCATGTATTAATATTACTACTCAACTTCCGATAGGAATATTTGGAAAAATATAGATTTCAAGAAAAGCAACGATGAATACCATATCTAACTGTATTACTGTGGTGATGTATGGATCATCCAAACCTTTCATTGATCATAAGTTGCGCCAATTAAAGTTGTGCACAAACTGTTTATCATGACATATATTTGGGATACCGGTAACAAAAGTTGTGTAGTGTGTACAATTTACAGACATTATTTTGATAAACACTTTAACCTTGTGTTTAACGAAAAGTCCAGCCAGCTAAAAGGAAGGAGCAGTCTACGAAAAAAACCCAAACATTACAGAATACAGAGTGGTCATTATATACCTTTATTTTACTTTAAAACCCCACAACATTTTTAACAAACTAAGATAAATGTTATCTAACAGATATAAGTATACATCTTCCAAAACCAGGAGTAAAAGTAGTTTTTCCAACCACATTCGCACCTGCATAGGTAACATAATGTCACAATCAGTTTCATTGATGTTCATTTCATTGATAAGTGTGGCTTTGGCATCCTGGTTATCGCCATGAAGCAGTTATCAGATGTTAATCAAATAAATATACCATATATTAAAACAAATCTCATTTTTATTTCATTTCAATTTATTTTCATGCTTATAATCAAATTAAGGTTCAAGCATACTGTCCTGGACACAGAGCTCAGCTATCTGTCCCAGACAGTGGGTTATAGTTAATTGTTAGTGAGAGAGAAGAGGATATAGTGGCCATACACCTACCCACTTAGTCGTTAAAATTCTGGGTGGGAGCTGGTACTGGGCTGTGTGAACCCTGTACCTACCAGCATTATGCCTGATGGCAAACCACGCTGCCACTGAGGCCGGTAAAAAAAATCTCAGTGTTCTGTCCAATGGATGTATAAAAAATAACTAGGAGGTAAAAGACGTTCCATCAATTATTGTAAGATTTCCATAGCATCTAGATCTGTACATGACCTGCTAGTCATAGACCATGAACAAAGACTTAATACTAATAATGACCTTAACATCACTTAACACTTCTTAAAGAATACCAACCTCCATTCGACAATCATCCCAGAGGTCTATCTCAGCATCCAGGGGATCTCCATCGGCCCAAGTGCTAGTTGATAATGCCTGGAAATAAGTTTAATTACTAGTTCAAATTCAAGTCCAAAAATACTTCAAACTGGCATACAGTACGATATGCAAAACGTTCATTTCTGATTGGTAAGGGAAACATAATTGAGGTTAAGACTACAACTGTTCTTAATAATTGTATTTTACTAAAAATATAAAGCTTTTTTCTTAACATTGGTGAACATATACATAGAGGAAGTATACTGTCCCCATCTCAATAAACTTGTGAATTACACAATACAGATATATTAGTACCACATTAAATGAAACATAATTACAACATACTGTAGATCCTGAAATTAATGCGATCATAATATTAATGCGAAAAATGCGAGGCCATGATATTCGCATTAATAATATGACGCATTTATTTCTATGTTTTGTCTGTATTAAAACAAAACAATAAAAATTTAAAATACCAATACGTTTATATAACACAACACAAATGGAGCACAAATCATCGTAGGCGCGACAGTTTAATTACACTGACTATGGGTAACGGAGCCCGTCGATCTCGTCCAAAACAAAAGTATAAACTGGAGCGGTTCAAGATTGTCTACTTGTCTAATAGACCAGCAAGCTGCCAGCCACGTGTAATGATTGCTTTGTCTTTGGCCACCTTGTCAAAAGCTGACACGATCCATCGCGCATGAATATGTTTCAACACGCTAATTCTGAGATTGACCATTTCTTTGTTTTTCTTCTTCAAGTTTGCTGCAACAATGTTAGCATACCATGATCCAATCAAATAAATGGTTATGAAATGGTATAGCCGGAAATGTCGGAAAATGAAGTGATAGCTAAATACACGTGTCATTTCGAATTAATTTATTTTGCAGACACTAATTTTGCACTAGAATTTTTATTTTTTATTTTTTTTTCAAAGAATTTTTATTTTTTATTTTTTTTCAAAGCATTATTTCAAAGGGAGGGCACTCGCATTAATTTCATGTCGCATTAATGTCTGACCACCGTGACTCGCATTAATTTAGGGACGCATTAATTTCAGGATCTACAGTATTTGCAAAAATGCCATCAACATAAAGAAGGTCGATGTAATGGGATTATGTTCATCGTATTATTTGTTTGCATTAATTAGGAGATAACCATATGGAGTTTTTAGATTTGTGGGTGTTATTGTCCATTTGATCCTGCAAATGTAATTTTTGATCAAAGGCGTCATCCTGAGGTTAAAAATGAAATATTTTCGGGCATCAAATAGACAACACCCACAAATATAATAACTTCATATAGTTATGTCCATTGTAAAATGAATAGTTTTTCTATGGAACTAACTGTATATATGGTATTTCTTAAAAATACTTGGCTACAATCTAACTGTAAATCCGTAATCCATTAACTCGGCCTGTTCCAACTGCTAATAACGTCACTTTCTAATGACATGATTAGCTTTCCAGGTGTTATTTTCAATTGATCCCAGAAAAAGAATGTAATTAACCAATCAGAATACAGAATACACTCGTCATCAGTTTACAATAAAATATGTTTCACCGACAGTGCATCGTCATCTAATATTGCAGTAGCATACATAGTACTGACGCATACCTCATCATACATCCTCCGAGCGGCATGGAAATCACCTCTTGCCTCGCATTCCAACGCTTCCCCTGTAATAGACTTGGTTTTGATTTTACCACTGAAGATTCCGTGAAGCACGTCATACTCATCCACTGATTTGTACAGCCTGCAAGTAGATATGGGTCGTGTCACTAATTATCTAGTTATTATTAAAGATGTTTTTGTGGTTTGAATTAGTAAAAGATACTAAATGATGGTACTTAAAAGTTTACTTTAAACAGACATTTCATAGCTACCGTTACATACCTGGCTAGTTCAATCCACAAGGCAACATCTGTAGAAATGGGTGTCTTCTCTCCCCGGCTTCTTTTTGGAGGAGATAAATCAGCATCGTACTGAATCAAATGTTCCTCTAACACGGTAATACCTGCCAAGAAAAAATATATTTACATCCTGCAGTCGGAAATCTAATGACATTTTGTAAAATGTTATTTTCTACAGATTAGTTAATGTGATAAAGGATGCTTTTGAATTGTGAATGCTCTTTTAAAAAAAGTCTCCATTGACATGTTAAACAAACTTGTCAATCATCTAACTAGCACCTCAATCCCATGGCTATGACAGTCCTGAACATTTGAAGAAAAGAAAATCTATAAAAGAATACCGGTACCCAAATCCTTGCAGATTAACCATTGTGCATTTCCTGTCTTCAAAATCTTCATATTATTGTATCAGTGAAAAGATTTAGATAACCTTGGAACAAAGCAACTTGCAACATCTGTATTGTTATTTATGGTATGTCAAATTGACTTCCAATTTAATATTTCAATTTTCATTAATTAAAACACAAAACAAGACCATGAAAATATTAAATCTGAAAATCTAAAATTAACTTTTTTTAATGGAGTATTATGAATTTTTACAATGTTACAATCAAGTTTTGTTACACAA
>JAECMU010040960.1:0-11369 GCA_016106625.1 Dracogyra subfuscus
AATTAAAATTATCTCCACTATTACAGGTGGATCTAACAGCAGCTTGTTGGAGCTCATGTTCAGATGACTTTTCATTCGACCAATCAAAACCATACTTGCAAAATCATGCCAGTGACTTGAAAATAATTTGAAAACATTCGGGATTATGCCGAAGGTATACAAAATGATTCAGGTTAATTACTAAGTATGCCGGAAACTAATTTCAATATAACATTTTATATAATGTTTATTTCGAGACGAAAAAAAAAACGTGATGGTACAGCCATAAAATCTGTTTATAATAGTATACAATCCACAATATTACTGCACTCCTTACCCCCCCCCCCTTTTCAATGTTGAAATAGACCAAGAAGTATAAATGGTCTCGCCCGATATTTTTAGAATTTGTATGTTCCCAAATAATGCTATAAAAGGCGAAGTGTAATTGGTCGTTATTTAAATTGTTATTTATAGATCAAATGTCACCTGGACATGGGAGTCCACATAATGTTGTTAGATCTACTGGTAGACCCCAGTAGAGCTAATTTTAGTCATCAGAGGAACACTGCTGCATTTTTTCCTAATGCAGCAAGGATCTTTTATATGTGCTTTCCAACAGACAAGAAAGCACACACCATGTCCTTTGTCCAGTTGTGATGCACTGATTTTAACAAGAAAAAACCAAATCAGCTGAATGGATCCACCGAATGCTAGAAAAAGAAAAACTGTCTCAAAATTAAAGACTCCTTATTAGACTTGTAGTATAAACTATTTAACAACAATGCAGAAGCCTCGAGACAAATTTTAACAAGTTTATCATTTATATTACCACTCTTAAAAAAAGTAGGAATTCTTCATACATGTGGAATACCGTACTGTCAGAAATAAGATGAAAAGCAAAAGCTGCCTAGACGTGAAATTACATGACGTTAAAGACAAAAATCATTACAAAGATTACAAAACTTGGGAGTAGAGAGGGAATGATCACTCGCCTTTTTTGAAGAAGGAAGGAAGGAAGGAAGGAAGGAAGGAAGGAAGGAAGGAAGGAAGGAATGTTTTATTTAATGACACACTCAACACATTTTAATTTATATGGTATCAGACATATGGTTAACAATCACACAGATGAGAGAGCACACTTGCTGCCACCATGCAATGGAATACTTTTTTTTCTTCCGATTGGCACCATCCCAAAGACAGAATAGTACATACCACAGCCTTTGTAATACCAGTTGCACAGCACTGGCTGGAATAAGAAACAGCCCAATGGACCCATCAATGGTAATCATTGTTAGACAAGTGCATTACCATTGGGCCATGTCCCTCTCATGCCTGGTAAAGACGGTGGGTTATCTATCAAGAATATGGGTTAATGTTAAGACAGAAGTCAATGTGGTGGCCTCACATCTCCCCAATGAATCATTAACCTACATCTATATGTATGAGCAATACAGCAAACTTTTGTCATGATTCCCAGGGATGGATCCAAAAACTACTTTGCTGGGGGGGGGGGGGAGAGATACTAACAGGGAAAAAAAGCACATAAACCATCTTATCAAAAGAGCATCCCAATGAAAAAAAGAAAAAAACATTTAAAGAAAGAAAAAAAGGATAATAGAATATTTTTAGGGTACAGGACCCCTGGTCCCTCTCATGCATCAATCTCCGATTTCCTTAACTTCAATATTTGACGTCAATACCTAATAAACAACCCTGTTTCATTAACATTAAACAGGCACTGAATTCCCTTCGCAGGTCATTATTAATTCACAGAGAGGATTTGGACAACTGTAAGCCAACAGTTTAGCAAGATTATGCGCAAACGTTGTCAGACGAGATCAATACCGTTCGATCGCGATGGACGGAGAGCGGACTTGTTAAGCCGGCTCGGTATTGTCATTCAATTAAGCATCTCAATATATCAGGCTCCAGTCCACTGACTCGAAATAATGACACAGAATGTGCACGTAGATTAAATTAGGTGGGGTGTATTAGGAATAAAACTATTTTAAAATCAAGAAAAGAAATCTTGTCCTGGTTTGTGGAACAAACACTGTGCATTTATCAGTCAGACTAAACAGATAGGACAAACTGAATAAAAAATTTTTTATATACATATTTGTTTGTATGTATGAATGTATATATTGATTTATGAATATCTATATATTGTATGTATGTCGAGGTTGACCGTTACATAAATAGATATTAACGCACTGGCGTAAGGGATAATTAAATCCTTTCTGGCCTCACAAATGGGACTCAAACCTATGGAACCGAATCACCCACAAATTGCAAGATTAACCACGATGCGTTCCGAGCTATCAATACATCCATAAAAAGAATACAGTTTAACTCAACCACATGCATGGGGGCCTAGAATCCACACGGTCGATCTCGCTTACACACATGACACAGTGGGCACACCTGGTTAGTATGTATTGATGTATGAATATCTATATATTGTATGTATGTCGCGGTTGACTGTTACATACATAGATATTAATGCACTGGCGCAGGGGATAATTAAGTCCTTTCATGCCATTGTTGGGACGACTGCTACACCGGGTCCCTGATGCAGCGATCAAGGATGGGATGCACCATATTGCATAAACATGCATCCCTGTGGACGCAGTATATTTTTATTTTTATTTAACTTCAATACTTTTTTTAAACATCTAAATTTACTGTAAAGTAAATCGGCAAATAATAGACTGGTCCAGTGTCTGCGCTTAACTTTTTTTTTTGAGTGCCATCTGGGCAAGTGGTGACAACACTTTCACTTGCCCGGATCTATTTTCACTAGCCTGAATAATATTTTCTAAAAACAAACTACAATATTGCAACAGATTATAAGAGAAAACATTTATTTTGTGTATTAAATTATCCTGAACTCAGCCAACACACTCTTTAAATAAATAACACCCCACCCCATCTCAATGAAATAATAATAATTAAAAAACCCTAAAATATAATGTTCAGTGGATGCGATCTATGACCTGTACAAATAACCAGGGCTGAATCTTGTCGACATGAATTTGTGCCCAATTTTACATGCCACTTAACTTACCTTACACCTATTCTTATATTGGGCATAATATGTTTATATGTAAAAGCAGATCTACACGTTTTCATGGTGCAAAGTAGGCTACATAGCTGTACTTTTAATTATTTATTAATTATTGATTTTAAAAAAAATCGGTTGCCAGGCGGGCAACCTTACTGTGGGTTTTCAGTCGCCCGTCATCGTTTTTAGTCGCCTGGGGCGATCGGGCGACCGTTAAGTGTGGACCCTGCTGGTCATGTGGACATGCAAATAGCGCTTATTCACACCCTGAGACGGATCAACTGAACAAAACTGGTGGAAACTGTTTGGTTCTAAAACTCGCATAGCCAAACCGAAAATTCTTTCGCAATAATTTTTTTAATTTTTTGCATTATTACTAATATTAGTGAATATATATTAGTTACCAGGTATTTGTTTTATATTTTATCATATATTTTCATAATACAAAATTGTATTATTACTACATAAAACCATTTAAATGTCAATGTTTTTGTGTTGTCAGTTGTTATACAATTCACTTGATATTTTATTGGATATATATATCAATTTATGGACTCTCCAACATTCCTAATGGATTCTCAAAATATAAGGTCACGAGTCCATGGACGAGTCCACGAGTCCAATATTTTTGGATGAATGAGAACCCTGTGTGTGTATGTATGTATATATGTATGTACGTAATAACAGCATATATTATGTCTACTACATTGCTCATATATATATATATTTGGCAGGATGGGAGTACATTTTATTTTACCGTAAACCTGACCAAGAAAAAAAAAAAAACACAATTTTATTTTAATTGTTTTTTTAACAACACCACTGGAGAACAACCTGAGGGATTAAAATGAACATGAAAACCATGGTGCCAGCAAGGCCAGTTGAAGAAAAATATTACTGGCCCTTCTTAAATCCAACTAGCCCTCTAATTATCACATTCGAATTTAACTTCAAAGCTAAAATTAATACTAGAGTGGGTTTTTTGTTGAATAATTACCGTTTGTGTTAAAGAAAACCGATGAATTGATGTTTAATTATATAATGAATAAAGTAAAAATTAAAACAAAAAACATGTTATTAAGTATTAAACCCATACAAACTCAAATAAAAAAGAAATTGAAAAAGAAATCAAGTACAAATAAACATAGTTTCTTTACAAAGTACCATTAAATAAATTAAACATATTAAATCTCACTTTTATTACAGGTTAAACGATAATGCAGTATAGACTAAAGGTACAACTGCGCATGCTTTAGTGGAAATGGCAGTCCTCTTTGTGCCAATTCACGAGGAATGAAATAAACTTTGTTCCTTTGCCAAAGGAGTGAAATTACCAATAAATGATTTCCTCGGGATTGGCTGTTCTCTTAGATAGCGATCCAAGAATTCAACCACCATTTTGCCAAATGCTCATCGACTGCTTTTTGCAGAGATACGGCCCTGATCATGTATTATGGTTGTGTCATTCAGATATCATTGGATGTTCATCAAGTGCCTTAAAACTTTTATCACAAACAAGAGTTAACCTATGAAGTTTGATGGTAATTTGTATAATAATTTTTGTTTTAAGTTACACTATACTTGTACCCCCAATAAAATGTCATTTGAGATGGTATGGGTTTTAAACTGAATAAATTAATATGTTTTTATATGAATTTTATCTTTATTCATTTATGTTGACACTGTCAAAATATAGAACATATTCTATGTCTTCTGCTGCAAATCTGTAGTTTGTGCCAATATATACACGGTGTATTTTGTCACATTTGATTCAGTATCAGTGTGTTTATTTTTTAACTAAAACCGATGGTCGCCCAACAGAATACCTTTGCAAAGTTCTTAGTCGCCCTTAGCCAATAAAGGTCGCCACGGGCGACAGCTAACTTTCAACCCTGCAGTCTGACAAACAAATGCATGTGTATATATTTTACATTGTTCAAGCCAAACCTCAAGTCATGAAATATATATATGCATACTTTATTTTAATTAAAAATACACATTACTGATAACGGTTGTTCACGAAAATTACACATTGTAAACATGCACTAAGATGTGTATTGGTGAAAAAAACCACTTCTGGCTTACAAATTACAGTACCGGTATGTATATATATAAAATTTTTAACAACGCACTCAACACATCAGAAGTACAGTTATATCGGCGTCGGACATATGGTTATGTCAGGAAAAAACCCAGTGGTTAGCTGACGGGGATCGATCCTAGACCGACCGCTCATCAGGCGGGCACTGTACCACTGGGCTATGCTGCCCTCTCAGTATGTATATACCCATCACTGACACACACACACAAATTATTTTAATGATTTATACATTTAGCAGCCAAGAAGTAAAAAGACAGTGTCACCAGACGTAAAATAACTATTATTGATGAAACCCACCTCTGCCATTTCACAACCAACACTGCCACAGCCCTATATAAATTCAGTATCTTAAAAAAAAAGTTAAAGGTTTTTTTTCTTTAACACCTCCACTATCTGAATGTCAAACATTTGGTAATTTTGACGTACCCGGTACATGTAGTTCTGCTAAAAAAAAAAAAATTGTAGAAAAGGTTCTTTTATATGCACAATCTCATACCAGTCTTTCACATACCATCCATGATGGCTTGGCTGGAATAAAAAATAAATATTTTTTTTTTTAAAGAATTGGGTTATAAATATTCCTACATGAATCAAAATACATATTAAAAAAAATGGGCAGTTCTTTTTATTACTAATAAACTTGTTCTGCTTTGTTTACGATTCCAGATTATGGAAATCATCATGGATAGCTGTAAACTGGCTGACTATAGCCTCAATAAAGACTTATTGTAACAGCACAGGTCAGAGCAGCAGCCTCTAATGAGACCCTGGGGATGCTGTCGCTCAACAGCATTGTGGATATGTCAGGCACAATAGACAAAATAAATCTGGACTCTTGGCAGATCAGTAAAATGGACAACCAAGCCAGTCAGTAAATTAAACATGCCATGCATTTCTGTGGACAGCAAGCAGTCAAGCAGCGGTCAAGTGTTAGTTTTGTATAGAGCTTTGCAGTCAAACTGATGGCAAATTAAATTGAGTTATAATGATATTAGAGAAAGGGCCATCCATAAAGTACATATATGCATTTGTTTTAGATTTTTGAACCCTCTGCCCCATGTATACCTTTTGCATGCTTTGAACATCACCCCCCCCCCCCTCCTCCCCCATCTATGTACAGGTGTACATTATTCTTTAACACTGAAAAATACATTGAATACAATTAAAATTGTTATGGCTGTACTGTCAACAAACTCCCTCCCTCCCCCTGAACTTTCTAATCCCTCCCTCTCCCTGTATTTGCTAATGCCTCCTTCCCCTCAAGGTATGCATACTGGATGGATGGCCCAAAAGATTACTGCATACTTGTGTGGAAAATTTTGTTCATTATCACACTGTGATTCATTACACAAATTTCAGAGATCACAACACAATTCTAAAACGTAAAATAACCCTTTCTCCTCAATTTTTAACTCATTATTCAAAATTAAAAATTCCCCAACTTGCCCACTGCAAGGAAAGGATAGGAATGTTTGTTCAATGAGGCCTCATCATCTATTTGGTTTTTGACCATACTTGGGTATACAGCCCTCGAAATTCGTGGCGGCAATCGGCAATGCCGTCGCAAAAGCTATCGCAAACTTGATTTGCAACAGCATTTCATTGCCGTCGCAAATTTGTGAGTGGTGAAAAGTCTGTAGGCATTTCTCTCTGAACTGTACAATTACAGAAAAAGCATACATTTTTTGTGTGTACCCCAGTTTCCTCAATTAATATAAATTGGTTTATTTCAATATAGAAGCTTACGAAAGTAAAATTGTGATGTTATATTTTAGCATATTATTACAGCAGTGCATCATATGTGAAGAATTTTGACAGCATTAATCTTTTCTTTAAAATTGCCACTGCAAAATTGATTTGCGACGGCACATAACTGCTGTAGCAAACTTGTCTGAATTTCAATGGCTGGGTATATGGTTATTTCAACACTTCATCAAGCAAGAAAGTGATATGAAACCTACATGCACTTGCAACACACAGGTTGCCTGTATTGAAAGGTAGCAAGGGAACTTTTAAATGAATTTTCCCATGGATGTGACAGTACACACCAGAACCTTTGATATATCAGTCATATGGCTGCACACTAATTAAGACATGTATGGAAGGGGAAAAAAAACAACTTCGGAGTTGATACATTTTTTATGTATCGCTCACAAGGTTATATGTTAATAAATTTATCAGTCACAATTCAAATTGTAAGGAACCAACCCCAGTACTTTTTAGAAGTCCAATTTTGTAGTAAAACCAGGCATAAAAAAACTGCAACAATACAAGTCAAGTCTACTGTAAATAATCAACTCTTGTTTGTGTCAGTATTCCCGGACTGACGCTTTGAAGAGACAAAACCTAATTACAACTTATTCAGTGCGGAAGCCATTGCTAGCCAGTGGAGTTCTCCACTGCAGCCGATAAATTGATCCGGTAATTAAATTGCTACCACATGTTATATCCACACAGTCCTGGTCTTCTGCCATGCCATCCAAATAATCAACCAATTTAAACAAATACTGCCACTGTGACTGGGGAGGAAAAGTTAAAACTTTATTTTGTTTAACAACATCTCTAGAGCTCATTGATCTATTAATTATCGGCTTTTGGATGTCAAACATGGTAATTTTGATATATACTCTAAGAGAGGAAACCTGCTACATGTTTCCATCAGTAGCAAGGGATCATTTATACACACCATCCCACAGACAGGATAGCACATACTATGGCCTTTGATAAACCAGTCGTGGTGCACTGACTGGAATGAGCAATTGCATTTTGATGACAGTATTTCCACCTCAAAGTTTAAGTTTAAGTAAAACTAAAATTAAAATAATATATTTTTTTAAACACAAGAAAAGATATTTACATGACATCTCTTTTAAAATACTTGGTAGTGTCTTTCAGAACGAGTAATTGTTCAACATGTAACTGATTGGCAATTTGCCAGACTATTTTAAATTTATGTATTAAGCCGACATGTCAGTCTTCAATAACAAACAAAAAACAACACTGGTTCGAAATCATCCATTATGCGACAAATGGATTGTTTGTTTTTTTACGGATATGTAACATTAGCTTCACATTAATATATTCATGTTAGCTCACTATTTGTTCTCACCAGAGACTTTCATGTTTATTTACCACTGAAATGCCAACAGATACTTCTGCCCAGATACATAGACTGCTGCAGGGCTTCTAGATTATGGTAGCCCCACTCCTATGGCTAGTGGTACTCAATGTTGGGCTAGTAAATAACTACTATTGCCATGCCCGACGGCTAGTGATTTTTTTTTTTAATGTTGCAGTTCAGTATATTTTACTAACCCAATAGTAAATATCACTAGCCATGAGAATGGGGCTATCATAATTTCGAAGACCTATTTAACCAAGATATACTAGTCTGTCAGAATTTCTTAGCACTGTACTACTACTAGTCCATCAGTCTAGAGCATAAAATTGCTCTAACAATAACTGCATTTCAAATAATCAGCCATTGAAAAAATATATATTCTCTATGGATTTGATTTTGTTGATGATGGATATATAGCCAAAAACAGAAGAAAGGAGTGAGATCAAGCTCAAATGGTAGAGAGCTTGTGTGAGGTGGCGACATGCATGTAAATCCCTTGCTTCTAATAGACAAATGTAGCAGTTGACTTCCTTTAACATTATATGTCAGAACTACCAAATGTTTAAGATCCAATAGTTGACGATAAAAAAAAATATCAGTGCTCTAGTGGTGTCATTAAACAAAACAAAAAAGTATCCCCCTCCTAACATGTGATCAATTCTAGGACTGCCCTTAGCAAGTTAATTAAGTAATACATGTACAGATTTATATTATCTGCCAAATTCAATTTCGGTTTGGTCAATGACAGCTAGAAATTTAATATAAACAGCAGGTGATCTTCCCCTGTCTGCTATATTTATACCAGGCATAATGGACTGCTGAAAATCCTATCAGTTTCATTTCCCTGTGTCTGGTGAAAGTTGTAGTCAACAGTTGACAAATTCACCAGGTTGTGTAAACAAAATATCCCAACAATAATAAATGACTGGTCAGGTTAAATAGCCATTTATCATGAGATTTAATGGGACAAGTTTCTAAGAGTAAAACATGTATTGCAAATCATTTAAAATAATAAAATGGTTTAAAGTGATAGACCCTAGTTTTTAAATGCTAAAGCATAAATTTCACCCAGATCCTAGTTTCAACCAATAAAAATGGACGCAGTAAGTTTGGTTAATTTACAAACCTATAACAAATTTGGATACAACAGAGTGAAACAAGAGTCTGTGACATTGAAATACCCTTAAAAATAGACCAAAATGTGACTCCATAGCCATTAGTGGCATTACTTCTTAGACGCAGATGCATTTTCAAAAATATGACCCAAAAAAGCATATATTTTGGTATTACAAAAACCAGGATGACCAGAAACACTGCGGTTGTATGGAAATGAATAATCTAAACAATAAAATAAAAGTAATGTTTGATTTCAATGATCATAAATGGCTCTAATAGTGAAAAACATGCCATAATGTTAAAAAAATAGGGTATGTCCCTTTAAGCAATGTTCAACAAATTCAAATAAATTTATACCTCATATCTTTTTTGCCAATTGCCTATTTGTAATTCCTGCAGATGCTTCACAACTAGTTTAACAAAGGCTGTAGTATGTAATATGTGGCATAGTGCATTTATAAAAGATCATTTCTGTTAATTAAAAAGAGTAGCTTTTAATGCAATGGAAACAGCAGGTTTCTTATCTAATCACCTCAGTGGTCTTTAACCACGTCTTTGACACTACATCCGTAGTTAAAATTTGTTGTGTATGTCATTAAAATATTATTGTTTTCCTTCTGGCAATAGCTGAATTAGCTGGACTATTATTTCCATTCACAGTGCATTACATTTTTAACAGTAAACATTTTGTTCATTTGTAATTTATTATGCAAGTTTCAAAGATTATAACACAATTTTAAAATGTTAAATAGGGGCCTACTATTTGCCAATCAATTTAATTATAATTTTACAAACCAAACATTCCCTGCCAAGGGTCTGTGGTTTGACTCCATTCAGCACTTTATTGGATGATTTATCTTTACATTAGTTAATGGACTGTTCTGTGCACAATCATACAATTATAACCCAATCAGAAACTGTAATAGGTCAAAAGGTCATTATAATCATTGTACACACAGATTCCTTTAAATATATTTATAGCCAGACTCTCATACAGATTCCTTTAAATATATTTATAGCCAGACTCTCACATAGATTCCTTTAAACAGGCCTGCACAAATTAAAAATTTGCACAACCGGAAAATGGTTTATGCCAAAACAAATTGCATTTTAACCTATTTTGATTTGCATAACCGGTTTTTTAAAAAATGAAAAAGAACTTTAAAATAATTATACTAAAGAACACCATTGTCATGTTGAAGTAAAAATGAACTGTAATAATATACCTTTATAGTATACCAGCCCTCAAAATTCGCGACGGCAATCGGCAATGCCGTCGCAAAAGCTATCTCAAACTTCATTTGCGACAGCATTTCACTGCCGTCGCAAATCTGTGAGTGGTGAAAAGTCTGTAGGCATTTCTTTCTGAACTTTGTCCAATTACAGATCCCAGAGAGAAGCATAAATTTGTTATCGTGTGTAGCTCAGTTTCCGTAAGTAATATAAATTGTGTTTTTTTCCAGTATAAAAACTTACGAAAGTAAAGTTGAGATGTTATGTTTTAGCATATTATTACAGCAGTGGATCATATATGAATAATTTTGACAGCATTATCTTTTCTTTAAAATTGCATTCGTAGTGCCGTTGCAAAATTTATTTGCGACGGCACCTAACTGCCGTAGCAAATTTGTCCGAATTTCAAGGGCTGGTATACACGTCAAACTTATACACAGTCAAATTTTTCTTAGTAGTTCTCAAAACTTTAATTTGTTGAATTAAATTTGAATTAGTGTAGTGATGACCTATCATTGTGTATAATCACTGTATATAAACAACAGACATACTAAATATCATAAAGGTGGTATTTATTGCTGAAAGATATTTGGTCACAAAAAAATTACCATATAAATAGAATATTAAAAATGTCCAATGAGATAGCATTTTTACACTTTTCTACTGTAAGCATTCTGATCTGGTTTATTACTATTAGTTGTCATAAGGGGTAGGTTATAGCCTGCTTCAAAGTTTATGTAGCAGTAAATTATTTG
>JAECMU010040982.1:6795-20537 GCA_016106625.1 Dracogyra subfuscus
TCCTCTTTGTATAACGACACCACGAAAGCACATTGATTAATTAATAATTAGCTATTGAATGTCAAACATTTGTTAATTGTGACTTGTAGTCAGAGGAAACCTGCTACATTTTTCCATTAGCAGCAAGGAATCTTTTATATGCACTTTCTCACAGAAAAGGATATCACACAACACATTGCTATGAACGAGAAAAGCCCAGTGTGTTGAATGGATCCACCGAGGTGGTTCGATCCTGCGACACAAGCATCACAAGCGAGCACTAAACCGACTGACCTAAATCCGACCCCATTTTAAAATGTGTCGAAGTGTTTCTTTTACGTACAAATCTACGAAATATTGACCATTTACTGTGTTTTTTTAAAACTTAATTTCAGCTGGCGAGTACTGCTTTTCTTGCGATGCAGGAAGCAAAGACAGTCAAGAGGGCCGCTGCAACGACAAGTACACCCCACCTCACAGCATTAAGATCAGCCCAAATATCTGCGACGACATCAGCAAAAATGTTACTGAGGGTAACGTATTCAATATGACAGTGAAAACAACATCCAGAGAATGTTTATTTAAAAGCTTAACACGAACATAACATCAGTAAAAACACGCACACACACTAACATACAAACGAGCACGTACGCGCATACACACTTCTCTTCATTTTAAGAGATAATATAACACGACAACAGTAAAACAGTATAACTTGTTTTCATTTGAAGAGATGTCAGTAGTTTCCACTACGTTGTTATCACTATCATGTATTGTTTAACATTATGTTTATATCTATTCGAACTTAGTAAACGTTTTGTTAATGTAGGGTATACTTAAACAAACATTCAAGTCATTAATCTGTGTCTACTAAGTATTATTTATTTGTTTATTAGAACACCGACTCTGCAAGAAATACCCTAAAGGATACATATTCCAGTGCTACACAGAATTTGATGGCAACTTCTTCAATTGCAAATCGTCCTGCACGGTTCCACTAGAAGATGTGGGTAAATCGATCGGCATCCAAGACAACCTGAGCAAGGTGATGAACAATGGCCTCCTGGCAGGTTTTGGGAGCGATGGTAACAACCACCCCGATCTCCTGTCTGGACTCGACCTAAACATGTTTAAGACTGACCCTGATAACAACGTCCATGCCCCAGTACTCGCGGCAAGGCGAGGAGGGGCGCATCCTAGCAACCAAGCTGGCAAATCTGGTAGTCAGCATGGGTATCAGCCGGTTCCACCGCCCGGAGCCCCGGACGGGGCTTTTAACGTCAACAAACCTCTGATGTTCCAAAACAGCTTCCCACAATACAACTACCAGACATATACCGACGCTCCACAGACTCTTTCTTATTCTGGTCAAAATCCAAGGGCTGGAGGTTACGGTAATCCAAGGCAATACGGAAGCAATGAAGGGGCTAGAAATCCCTTTGCGTCATTGAACCAAAGCTACCAGGGACAGTCTCCAGCATCGCAAAATCACCAGGGATCACAAGGTTTCCAGGCACAATACCCAACTGGGCAAAATCCTCAGGGGTCACAAAGTTACCAGACACAGTACCCAACAGGGCAAAGTCCAAACGGATACCAAGGCCAGCAGAACCAGTTCCCAACAGGACAGAGTCCTAAGATATCTCAAGGCTACCAAGGACAGAACTCTGCAGGACAAAGTCCTCAGGCATTCAACCATCAGTATCCCACTCCCCCTCCACTACCACAGCATGTGAATCACGCCTCTAACATTAAAGCTCCACCTGCACCACCACTGTCGAATGTCCATGGCAATCAGGGCCGTGTGCCACATTCCTACGTTCCACCATCAAATCCTTCGGGAAGCCAAGCAAATCAGGGTCCATATGCATCACCACCACAGCTTCATCAAAACCACGACGGTACCCAGTCATCGTATCCACACCCACCTCCGCCATCTCCAATAAATGTACACCAAGCACCAACATCGTATGTCCCTCCTCCAAAACATCAAGCGCCTCAACACTTTTCTTCAGGTAACCAAGGCAGTATAAAGGGAGGCAACCAATACAATGGACAGAATAATAAAGACTATGGTGGAGCACATGCTTCGTCTGGTTCTAACTTTGGTGGCAAGCAGGGAAGCCATGACAACACTTTCAGTCGCAGTATGCAAGGGACTCTGTCTAAGACTGGCACAGGACTAAAAGACCAAGACTCCTTCAACAAAGCAGCATCAAGATTTGGACAAAATAACTTCGGAATGAATGCGGCAGATTTTAGCAAGAACAGTGACCCCTTTAATGGGTTCAACTCAAACGCTGATAATGGTTTTGGTTTTGGACAATACAATGAACCAAAGTCATCAAATTTTGGCCAGCAAAGTAAAGCATTTGATCTTCTAAATTCAAAGATGGCAAAACAAAATTTGCTCTTAAATCAAAAGCATTCAGATGGAAAAAGCCAAAATGGAGCATCCAATACTGGAGGTCGTTTGTCTAATTCTAAAAGCAATACCTTTTCGAAATCGTCAAAGAGTTCGAGTGGGAAAAGTGGCGGAAGTTCATTCGGAGGTAATACTTTCCTTTTATTTAGATTAAGGTGGAGGGATTGTAGATGTTACGGGGTATATCCTGCTTCAAATGACGCAGCTTTTACCCACCTATTTTAGTATTATCGTCTATGGAATTTGAATTTGTGGCTTACACCTTACATTTGACACCATACCAACACCCCTGCGCGTGCTGTAACCTCACCGTGGTGCAGGGGTGTAACATTCTCTTTGAGAATGGCCAATACAGCACAACATTGAAGTTTGTAATAAAATTCAGTATCCGTAAAAGTCTGTGATATTTGTGTTTTTGTACAGTTCTTTACACTGTTTTTGTTTAAACCTTTAATTTTTATATTGATGTTGATCATCACTTTATTTATTTGAATTACCATTGTGTGACACCCAATAGCCGATGTATTTTTCGTGCTGGGGTGTCGTTAAACATTCATTCATTCATTCATTCCATACCAACATACGTTTGGACCATTAATAATTTATCGGAGAACATGCATCAATAAACGTTTCTATTTAACACACAATGCATCATGCAGTGAAGAAATATATCCTAAGCAAAAACTTAGAAAGTCTATGCTCTGTTTCAGTTTTCGACAACACGGGTCTAAACAATGGTAAGACTGGAACACACCGCGGAATTGGGTCACGTGGCCGAATTGGTGATATCAGAAACCGTTATGGACAGAACCAGATGTTCAACAACTTGGGCAATTTCTTCAGACAACCCACCAGTAAAGCAGGTAAACCTTTTCAGTATAAATACAATCATCGAGACTGGTCCAACGACCAACCATTCAAAACGGTCACCTGTTCAAAACGGCCACTTCAACAACATGGTCACCTCTACAAAAACGGCAATATCTATAAACGGTCGATATAAGACCTACCAATGCATTTTCTTCTCAGTTTCATATAAAAGTAACCTATTTAACGCTTTTTGACCAAAATGAAAAACTGAATAGGCAATATTTGTTACAAGATATACAGTTAGACTGTTACTTTATGTTTTTGTTTTTGTTTGTTGTTGGTTTTGTTTTTATCTCAGATATGTTGAGTTTATTGATGCATCTTATTGATGTACAACGATAATTTTAGCAAGGGTCGCAACATGTAACTGGATTGGATAACGGCATTTCTTAGGGATCAGTCCAAATTCCTTGTAGAATTTGTAATGCATTATAAATGTATAAATGCACATTTAGCATCAAGTGTGTTTGAAGATGACATTACCTGTCGTCGTACAGACATGTCTGCATCTTTACGAGAATGATTAGATACCTGGAAAATACAGGGTTTTTTTTCTCAATCTGAAATGTTAGAATTGTTTTTAAAAATGAAATGGTACTAATGCTATTACATTAAAACTAAAACTTAATACATAATGGGGACGGGATGTAGCCCCTTGGTAAAGCGCTCGCTTGATGTGCGGTCGGTGTAGGATCGATCCCCGTCGGTGTGCCCATTTGGCTATTTCTTGTTCCAGCCAGACTAGTATACCAAAGGCTGTGATATGTGTTATCCTGTCTATGGGATAGTGCATAAAAAAGATCCCTTGCTACTAATGGAAAATTATATCAGGTTTCTTTGTATGTCTGTATGCCAAAATTACCTAATGTTTGACACCCAATAGCCAATGATTAATAAATCAATGTACTCTTGTGATATCATTAAATAAAAACAAAGTTTAACCTTTAACAGTTCAGTTATTTCACCTGCATGATCGTCAGTAGTCAATAGTTGTGTAGCTTGTATATCTCTTTAAACTCCGTGTATACTTATATATTATATTATGCATGTACATATAATGTACTATACAAATAACATCTTTGTGTAACCTGGCGTATGATTCTAGAGTCGTAGTAGTTGATTTGGCATATACTAAACCCCTCATAGGTGTCGGAAGCGGAGAGCCAGGGTGGCACTATTCCCCTAAGCTGTGAAACGTATACACCCCACCCGCTCAGGTGAAAGTAGAACTGGTATCCAAGTGCATCCCCCCACCCTTGTCGCTTTTATCTTCCGACCCCTATGTCTGCTTTTACACTGCATAGTTTCCTTGCAAAAAACGTGTAACCTTGGTTTGCTTACGAATGTTAAGAAACCTCAACTTCTGCATGGCACACTAAATACTAATTAACGAAACCTCGGCTAATTTCTGTATGGTTTCTTTACACAGGGGCGACCATCAAAGACAAGAACAAATTCAACTTTGGTAGTTTGGATGATTTTATGAACGGTAAACTGCATCGTTTTCTAACAGTCATATTATTAATACGATTGAAAGAAATATGTATTGCAACAAAGTCTAGTGCTGTTATATATGCAAAATTATTAGAAATTAAAATGTTTCGGAGAAAACAAATCCCACTTTGCAGCCAAATAAGCTAGTCATCCAAATACACAGAGATCTTTTAAATATACCTTTCCCATTAATAGTACAGTACATACTACGACGTTTTGTACTTCAATAAGATATAATTTGTAGTTGTTATTTTACGTTAACTCAAACTGAAAATATCCACTAAAACATCGCATAAAACAAGAAAACTGAAAGATGAAAAACATTCACAATGACAGGTGATAATTTGGAAACAGAAAAAATCGAACTGGTATATCAAAGACTGTGGTATGCGCTATCCTGTCTGTGGGATGGTGCATATAAAAGATTCCTTGCTACTAATGGAAACAATTATCGGGTTTCCTCTCTAAGAATTAATGTCGAAATTACCAAATGTTTGCCATCCAACAGCCGATGATTAATACATCATTGTGCTCTAGTGGTGTCATTAAACAAAACAAACTTATTTTATTTTGATGATAAATTTGGAGGATTGTTGGTACAAAGTCCTCCTACTGGCTAGGTTGGTAGAGCACTGGACTCAGAGGGTCAGCAGTTCAAATCACCCCAGTAACAACTATTGCGTTTAATATACCAAATATGGCAATGATGGAGCAAAGGTCTATTCGAGGACGTTTAGTAAGTTTAAAAAAAAAACCGTGTACCTAATCCATTTGTTTTTCAACAGCGATATAGGTAAGTACTAAACTAAATAACTTCCGACTGGGTCAAAGTTCTTTTAATAGATAAGTTATCACCGCATGTCCTGTGATTGGTGACAAATATGAGTGTGTTGGTTGTAAAAAAGGGTTTTTATTTGGGCAAAACATGTATGCAATTGTATTTCATTTACTACCACTGTGTCAAGTAACCTTGTGCTTGAAACATGTATGGGGAACTTGTAAAACAAAGTACTCAAATTTTGTGCTGAACATGGATAGTCATAGACGCTAAATGAGCAGCTTGATCCTCAATGTTGTCTGATTCATGTTAAGATTAAGGGGTGGTAGTGTTTATATCCGTGGTGGTTATGTTGATTGATACACTGCAGGTAGGAGATTTAGTCACATATGTTATTATTGTCATCTATGGGATTTGATTTCATAGTATACACTTGTAAGTTGTAAAACATATCTAATCCATTTATTTTTCAACAGCACTAAATATACTCTTTTTTTAAATTAGTGGTCTAGATACGACAACATTTATGTACTCAAAACCATCAAGAAAAACAAGGATATTATTTATTGATTAATATATTGTATCTTTGTTCTATCTGTATTTGCATTTATAAAACTATATCCCTGGCCGAACACTAGTTTTACAAATAATAAGTATGCCATATTTTGTTCCATTCATATATGCATGTTTTTGTTTTTGTTCAATTAGAGGAATTCCGCCACAACCAAGACGCACTACAGCCTATATTTAACAGGAACCCTTTCAGTAACCAAGGATACGGCAAACTCTTCCCAAATGAAAACTTCCAACGGGCATCGGCCAATAGAGGCAATGGAAAAAGAAGCAACAGTAAGTATCTTAATAAAATAAGCCATTTCCAGCTTGAGCTTGCATTTGTTTTACATTCCCCTCTACCACTAGGGTTTCAGGCATGTCCATCCCGGGGTCGATCTCTGGCAAGGCAAGTAGTTCGATCCGGGACAGCCATTTTCAGAATATCATTTTGTATGCAACAGACAAAAATAAACACAGAATGTATTTACTTGAGAGAAAAATCAATTTTAATGGAACGTCTGAACAGCCATAAGATGGATTACACTTCGTACCAACCTTCATTTGTAGGAGATTTTTTTTTGTTTTTGTTTTGTTTTTGCTTTTGCTTTTGTTATTGTTATTGTTATTGTTATTGTTATTGATTTTGATTTTGTTATTGTTATTGTTATTGTTATTGTTATTGTTCTGGTTTGTTTTGTTTTGTTTTGTTTTCGTTCAGTATTTTGTCTGTTTTCGTATTTGTTGTTATATGATGATTTTAGTTAGTTATTTCACTTTGGCTCAACACAAAAAGAAACAGAAAAGGAGAAGTTCTTTGGAAATAATAAAGATGTTCTGTTTTTATGTGCAGTTTGTAAAAATCTGAACGATAAAACCGTATTCCAATATTACAGTCGTATCTCTGCTCAAGACGCACCACGACTGGTATATCAAAGTCCGTGGTCTTTGCTGTTCTGTCTGTAGGATGGTGCATAAAAAAAGATCCCTTACTACTAATAGAAAAAACGTATCGGGTTTCCTCTCTAAGACCGTTTCAAAATTACTATATGTTTGACATCCAATAGCCGATGTGTGCTCTTGTGGTGTCGTTAAACAAAAATAAAACCCTTTACTCTGTACATGACAGAGTCCAAAGGATCTAAGGCGACGTTGTGATTGCTTCTAAGATCCATTATCAGGTGCTGGTCCTTAAAAGGACCGCCAATATCCCTAGGAGATACGTAACAGGATGTTCCATCCCTTCTGCGCCGCCTTATGAGGACTGCCACCCCCAAGACAGGGAATAATTTGTACAGAAAAAATGGTTAGCAGTTGCTGATAATCATTTTGTGATTTGATTAGCACATTTGTAAATTTAATTAGCACTTTCCACGTAAGCTCACGCATGACAGCACAATGAATCCCTTCAGAGCCCAAGCTAGTTTGTGATCTACATGTCTTCAGGATGCATTCAAAGCAATACGATATACTGCTGAGTGTAAATAAATCATCATTTGATGTGTACCTTAATACAATGATTTGTGTATCTTGATTGAAAGTTCCAGTGTTACCAGTTTTGATGTACATGCTAAGTATTAGAGGACAAATTATTCTTCAACTTTTTAAAGCATTTATTGAAAGGAAACAGCAAATTCAGGACTCTGAAGCACATATTACAAATATATGCATACTGGAAAATGGCAAAGATTGAAACTCAACTTCCTTTTCATAACGTATTCACTTCTCCCGTGGATCAATTTCGCGAACCCACGCGTTTACCGTTGACAAATTAACAACAATTTTGATCTATATTTTGCACAAGTGACGTCGGCACAAAAGTTATTTTTAAAACACAGAAAGTCAACTACCGGTATTAATTCCGAGTTTTATCAGGATTCATACACTTAAAACATTTTAATTTTTCAGGACTTTTAAGCACCATTTTGGTTCTTTTTCCAGGGATGTTTTTTACATTATATATTAAATATATTACTTGATTTTTTTTTTTAACGGCACCCCAGTAAACTGTTTATTCAGTGATTGTTGTCTCACCTAATCTAGATATATCACATGGATGCTAAAATTGTAAAAATACATAAATCAGAAAATATTGTAGTATGCAGATTTTCCTTTGTCTGTGTGTGTGCGCGCGCGCGCGTGTGTGTATGTGTGTGTGTGTGTGTGTGTGTGTGTGTGTGCGTGCATGCATCTGTGTCTTAATGCTGGATCTTACAGCAAAATACTCCATCACCATAATACATATCTAACCACATTATGTAAATGTTTTTGAGGGTTTCAGTTATTTTTGGTCATGATTCAGAATTATATAACTTTATATAGATGAGACTTTTTGATTGCACCAAAGTCAAGGTGAAAGGTCCAAAATATATATGCCCAAAACAAGCAGGCCCAAATTGAGTATAAACAATGTTATATGCTCACCTGAAAAATATTTTTATCTCAATACCACTACAATGTTAAGCTTAATTTGACTGATATAAATTGAAAAGGATTTCAGCAACATCTTTACCAGCTGTTAACATTACTATACTAACAAGATCTAAGACTAAGGGTACTCAGAACACACACCAAAAACCCAGTTGTGCTCAAATATCAGTTGAACGAGTAAAAAAAAAATGATGGTAATTTCGCTACTACAGCGAAAACAATTAGATTATTTGGTTCGCAGTAACAGCGATCCATAGTGCGAAATTGGTTCGCACGTGAGCTAGAATGACTAGCAAACTGCGATGCGAACCCCAACAAATTATTCCCTGCAAGACAACTAGCTCAGAAATTTGAATCGGTTAAAGAAAACAGCAATACTCACACAAAGTTAAAATCGTTATTTAGAACTGTATTAGTTGGTCCTATTTAACTTGATATTTGATTATTATTAGTTTGTTAATCTATCTTTACTAGTTGGACGTTTTTAAATAATCGAGAAAATATAATTTAACTCTCCGTGAACAGACGACATTCTTTATTATTGGTGAACATTGCCGTTTACACAAGCGTACGATTCAGTGTGCGGGTGGGAGGGGGAGGAGACGGCAACTGCCCCCTATACTAGTGCTGGAGCTAAACCTCAAATTCGCGCAATAATTATAGATATTCGGGGGAAATGTGCTAACCAAAGACCCTCAAAATTAGCTGTATCCCATGTAAAAATGCGTAGTGATTCATTTGCAACCTTATATAGCTGTTTGTAGTAATGCTAATATGAATGAAAAAAAAATATATTGTTTTCCAAATTCGAGCATTTTCGTTTAATTCGGGCAAAGAAAAAACAGCCTGCCCCTTCCCCTTACAAAAATGGAAGCCCGTACTCCTATGCCATTTTCTTTATATCTTGACAAATGTTTTTACAAACTGTACCGATAAATGTAACCCTTTTACTGTTTGAAAAAAAAACACCCCACACAATTAAATCAAAAATTAAATGGATGCTGGTACGAAATAGGAATACTTCAACTAGCAGAACGAGCTGTACTGTTTACTGTGATAAACACGTCTCAAATCTTGCAGATATATATGACAAATATTACATCTGTCATGGCGACTGAATTGTCAGCTGGAATGCGAATAGGGGCTATTGAGAAGTCTCTATGGCTAATGATATACAATTTCTCCATTTGCGTTGTAAGATGTTTCCGACTAATAAAATATTTATACGATTAAACTTACATATTAAATACATTTTCTTGTTTAGAATATCAGTGTCTGTATATTTAATGTTTCTGGTAATCTTAATATCTGTAAGAAGCCGAAATTGGATTTTGTTTTCAAATAAAAATTTTTTTTAGAAAATGAAATGAAATTTAACATAGTACAAATAGAACGATCAGAAACAAGTTTAATATACAGACACTAATATATTATGCAGAAAAATATATTTGATATGTTAGTTGATAACATCTTAAAAATTGCAGCAAACTGAGGAATGTCACTTTAATGTCGTATACTGAATCTTTTTAATCAGAATATAGCATGTCACAACGTATTCTAAACCTGTTGTATTTAAAATGTTAGCCTTGTTGGAACTTCTGCTGTTATTACTGAAAGCTAAGGTAAGTGAACGACGAACGTAGACCCATGAAATTGTAACCGTGGCTTGCAAAAACATATGTGACTTTAAATTGACACAATAAATCTAGAAGAAGGAAAAAAAATCGAATCTTAAAATCTGTCGTCCATATTAGCATGAGAGGACCACATTGAAATGATATTTTTTAATAACGGACACGAGTTTAAGTGAATAAGATTTTATTTTGATCTTTATTTTGATATTTAGAACAACGGACACGAGTTTAAGTGAATAAGATTTTATTTTGATCTTTTTTTTGTTGATATTTTGAATAACGGACACGAGTTTAAGTGAATAAGATTTTATTTTCATCTTTATTTTGATATTTAGAATAACTGACACGAGTTTATGTGAATAAGACTTTATTTTGATCTTTATTTTGATATTTAGAACAACAGACACGAGTTTATGTGAATAAGACGTTATTTTGATCTTTATTTTGATATTTTGAATAACGAACACGAATTTAAGTGAATAAGATTTAGTTTTCTTTGTAGTTTTAAATGAATGAATGAATGAAAGAATGTTTAACGACATCTCAGCACGAAAAATACATCGGCTATTGGGTGTCAAATATATGTGGTTTTAAACACATTTTTACGTTCAAAGTTCAGAAACCCAGAATCAGGGATCGTCGGACATAACTGTCTGTTTCCTCGCGAAGTGTCTGTTAAGCTAGCCTCTGTCTAAGCTTGTTGCCAAGGAAACATACAAATGTCCGTTTCAGTACTCGGTTTGATTTTTGGTTGTGTGCTTGCACCGGATAACCAAGTAACTGTAAACTGAAGTACTGTTCTGTGTGGTGACCTAAAAAAACCAAGTTTGTTTTGCTTAACAATACCACTAGAGCACACTGAGTTAGTGGATGCAAAACATTTAGCAATGTCGACGTATAATCTTTGACAGGAAATCCGCTACATGTGCAAGGGATCTTTTATATGCACTATCCCACAGACAGGATGGCACAATACCACATACCAGGGTCTTTGAAAGACCAGTCGTGGTGCACTGGTTGTAACGAGAAATATCCCAATGGGCCTACCAACAGGGATCGATCCTAGACCGAATTCCGAATTTATTTCCCTGCTACCTGGCATGCTTCAACAGTCTTCTGATGGAAAGTAGCATGTCAAAAACTTACAGAAAGAAAGAAATGTCTTATTTACCGACGCACTCAACACATTTTATTTACGGTTATATGGCGTCAGACATATGGTTATGGACCACATAGATTTTGAGAGGAAACCTGCTGTCGCCACTTCATGGGCTACTCTTTCCGATTAGTAGCAAGGGATTTTTTATTTGCACTTCCCACAGGCAGGATAGCACAAACCATGGTCTTTGTTGAACCAGTTATGGATCACTGGTCGGTGCAAGTGGTTTACACCTACCCATTGAGCCGTGCGGAGCACTCACTCAGGGTTTGGAGTCGATATTTGGATTAAAAAATCCCATGCCTTGACTGGGATCCGAACCCAGTACCTACCAGCCTAACCACGACGCCACCGAGGCCAGTCAAAAACTCACAAATCCACCCACAAACACTCGTTTTGCGCAGCATGTAAAGTTCCACCGAACCAACCCATCAACCTTTCCTGAAGATACCCAGTATATCTGTCAGTACGTCTTTCACCTTAATCATTACGTTTTGACAAATTTCTCTCTGTCGTGTTATTTGGTGGACATATATATATATATTATATAGGGAATCACCCGCTGCTTTGCATTCTTTGACCTTCTGGGGAGTAGTCGGTACTTCGACAACGTGATGGAATAATTACCACCCTTCCTTTAGCAGGACGGTGACGTGATACAGAACAAATACGTGTACAATGAAATACGATATTTATGTAGCTCACTGTCGTGCTGTTTACCCATTTCACTTGTCATGCAGTAATTCCGCTTTACAGCACAACGTATAATTCTGGCAATTTCGTGATGAGTTTTATCGTCTGGTGGAAACTTGGCGCTTGAATTGTTTCACTGACGTGGAATAAAGGATAGGCTGTTTCGTGTACAGTGAGAATAGTCATAATATCACATTATTTCACATTTTTTCCTTAAACTGTAATGTATTAAGTTGTGACCAGGCATGATATGACAGAAATTTCACAATTATTCCTTACTCTGTAATGTATTAAATTATGACCAGGCATTATACGATAGCAAATAGTAATACTATCAAATTTAAATATGTTGACAGCATGGATTTGAAATGTTTTGTATTTCTTTTTAAAGCTGCAATCTCGAGTGCATATTTTAAATATTTAAATATTTAGGACAAATTTGGTATTCATTTCTTCCCATGACGCGCCATTCTTCAATCTGCGGGGTTGTTTTTCTTTAAATTTTAGATAACAATGACATACACAGTTAGCCATAAAGAATCACTGCGAACAGGACAGTTGCGAAACAAATTAGTTGTACAGTGCAATACAAATGGCGTGAAGCTTTAATGTTAATATTCGTTAACATTGAAAACTATATGAGTGTTTTAAAAAAATAATAAAATGTCTTAAACATATAGTCGTCTTTGAGTTTTACATTCAAACGATGTTATAAGATGAAGACGTGTGATTGCAGCTTTGAATATATTTTTTTAATTTTAATGTTATGAACAAATATAATGTATTTGCTCTAATATATTATCCTTTGCGTAAATTAGGCACTTTAAATAATATAGATTACTATCTCTAATAATTAATTGTACACACTAACAAAAATTGACTTGTTTAATTATTTATTTTCATCTTACCTTAATATTATACTCCGTTTTAGAAAATAAAATATATAAATATACCAAATATATAACATTCAGTACAACAGGCTATTCTATTACTAATTTTATTAACTAATTAACAAAAACAAATTACTAACGAAAATACTAAACTACTTGTTCTTTTTTATAACTATGATTAACAGTTAAGCGTTGTTATGTAATTTATATATCTCGATATTATATTATTTAATATTTATCAATACGTAGATATTAATTCCCATACGACTTTAATGGCGTTCCTCGTATAATGCTTTCAACTTGTAATCATTAACACTTTCGCAGCTTGAATAGTTTCTATCGCAGTGTCGGCGCAATGGCATTGGCCCTGTTGGCGATGTTTTTGTTTGTTTGTTTTTTAATTTGTTTAACGACACCAATAGAGCACATCAACTTATTTATCATCGACTACTGGATGTCAAATATTTGGTAATTTTAACATAAAGAAGATACTTGCTACATTTTTCGATTAGTAGCATGGGATATTTTATATGCACCATCCCAGAGACAGGGTAACACATACCACAACCTTTGATTTACCATTCGTGGTGCACTGGTTAGTATGCCAAATAGCCCAATGGTCCCACCGAAGGGAAACGATCTTTTAGGTTAGCATTTTGACAAGCTAATGTAAAAATTGAATTATTACATTTAATACTCAAAGAGTGCTCGCCTGAGGTGCATGCTTCGCAGTATCAAATCACCTTGGTGAATCCATTCAACTGATTGAGTTTTTTCTCGTTCCAACTAGTGCTTGTATGAGCTTTCCTGTCTGTGTGTATATATATATATATATATA
>JAECMU010040984.1:5536-16928 GCA_016106625.1 Dracogyra subfuscus
GTATCGTACGCTTATGAACAGTGGATAACTCTCATTTTCGCAAAGTAATCCACATAACCAGATCTGTTTGTCAACCCTTGATATAGTTAGTTCACGATTTCCAGTGAAGGTAAATTTATTATTGTCTGATGCAGGTATAATAACTGCTCCGGAAATAACATAACATGTTCAGCAGGCAAACCATGCATAAACAAGTACGTTTCATATTGGGTATCTCTTACCATATTAACTGTTAGATCTATATCAGCTCTAATGTGAACGGCAAAGTGTATTTTGACATTATTAATTCAAAAATTGTATTTTGACATTACTAATTCACAAAATGTATTTTGAATTTACTACTTCACAAAGTGTATTTTGAATTGACTAATTCACAAAGTGTATTTTGAATTTACTAATTCATAAAGTGTATTTTGACATTACTAATTCACAGTGTATTTTGACATTACTAATTTACAAAGTGTATTTTGACATTACTAATTCACAAAGTGAATTTTGACATTACTAATTATCAAAGTGTATTTTGAATTTACTAATTAAAAAAGTGTATTTTGAATTTAATAATTCACAAAGTGTATTTTGAATTTAATAATTCACAAAGTGTATTTTGACATTACTAATTCACAGTGTATTTTGACATTACTAATTCACAGTGTATTTTGACATTACTATTTCGCAAAGTGTATTCTGACATTACTAATTCACAAAGTGTATTTTGACATTACTAATTCACAGAGTGTATATTGACATTACTAATTCACAGTGTATTTTGAATTTACTAATTCACAAAATGTATTTTGACATTACTAATTCACAGAGTGCATTTTGACATTACTAATTCACAAAGTGTATTTTGACATTACTAATTCACAGTGCATTTTGACATTGCTAATTCACAAAATGTATTTTTACATTACTAATTCACAAAGTGTATTTTGACATTACTAATTCACAAAGTGTATTTTGACATTACTAATTCACAAAGTGTATTTTGACATTACTAATTCACAGAATATATTTTGACATTACTAATTCACAGAATGTACTTTGACATTACTAATTCACAAAGTGTATTTTGACATTACTAATTCAGAGTGTATTTTTACATTACTAGTTCACAAAGTGTAGTCTTTGAACTTACATGGTCATCTCACAGAACGTGCACGGAAGTTCAATAATACATTATATTATTTTAATTCTCAGTGACAAAACCATTAACATTTTTCAGAATTGAATTCTGCACCTGAGTGAGACGAAGGGACTTGTTGACTATACCATGACTGGGTATTGTCTCTATTTCAGATATGTCTCATCGACACACTTCAGACTGTTTCGAGAAGCGTCCTGTTATTCAAAGTGTTTCCAACCATCCACCCGCTACAGAGCATTGTTCTCACTTTGGCAGTGTGCCAAGTTCCCGCCATTATGCAGTTGCTGTGGTATACCTCACAAACTGGAAAATTAAATGATGGGAGAAGAGGAAGTGGATCAAAACGATACATTGTTATTCTACTTCTTGTTTTGTCCCTTCTCGTTCAGGTGGGCGCGTTAGCACTTTTCTTAAACTTGGATCAAATATTTTCCACAAAACAATTCAGCACTTTTACAGTGACTGAAAGAATCGAAAATTTAAATAATAAATGGTGGATTTTACCAGCAGTGGTTGTTCTTGTAACCATAGGATGGTGGGAGAATTTTGCTTATGGAAAGATAAAAATTGGAAAAAGCCACATAAAACTGAATACATGGAGGAAAACAATAATGCGAGTGCGTGAGGCAAGTTTTGTTTATTCGGGGATTATCCAGCTGTTTGTGTGTGTTGCTATGGCTCACCTGTTGGTGGATAAACTTGAGGCAACAGATGGCATCACAAAATACATGTCCAGTGTGTTGGCCATATTTGGGAGCACAGACCGTCTTGTTCTACACCTAAAAACATTTGGACTTATGTACATACAAACCATTTCTACCTTCATGTGTGTATTCTGGTCGGGTCTAGCGTGCAGACTATACATGCAACGATTTGCGTTCGCTCTGCCAATCATCCTTGTGCCAATTGTTTCAGGAATTCTTGTTACGCTATGTTATCCAAGAGACTTTCTACGTTATATAGACATTCCAAGCATCTGCGAAACCAGGTTTTCTATCGAGGATACATATATGTGGTGCACGATTGCTGTCGGATTTGTGTTATGGATTACGTACATTATCATTTCGAAACACATATGGTATCCACAGTGTGAGAGAATGGCTAAAATGAGCAGGTATTACAACTAATAGTTTAATTTCGATATTTTATGATAGGAACAAAAACAAAAATATCAACTGTAATTTTGCTGAAGTTAGAAGAGGTGATGTTGTGGATACGTATAACTTGAACGAAACTCGCTCGATGGTCTATTGAAAAAATCAGTAGGCTTTGAAGAAAATTTCATAATCAAATTAATTATCTATCTCCTTTTAGAGTTTATTTGTGAAGAATAATGATGATGATGATGATGGTGGTGGTGATACTAATGATGATAATGATGATAATAATAATAACAATAATAGTAATAACAATAACGACAACAACAACAACAATAAAAGTAGGCTGAGTAGTAGTAGTAGTGGCAGTAGTGGTATCAGTAGTAATTGTAGTAGTCGTCGTCGTATTAGTAGTGGTATAGCTGCATCAGCCGCAGCAGCAGTAGTAATAGCAGCAGTAGCAGCAGCAGTAGCAGTAGCAGCAGTAGTACTAGTAGTCGCTACAGCAGCAGTAGCTGCAATAGCAGTAGCAGCGGTAGCAGTAGCAGCAGTAGCAGCAGCAGTAGCAGTAGCAGCAACACAGGCAGTGGCAGTAGCACCAGCAGCAATAGCAGTAGTAGCAGCAGCAATAGTAGTTACAATAGCAGTAGCAGTAGTAGCAGTAGTAGTAGTAGTAGTAGTAGAAGTAGTAGTCACTATCTGTTGTGGAATGCAGGTAGAGATCATTGTGTGTTTTATATTGCTAGGCTGTTTACATACAACCACCGTGACCCAGTGTTTCCAGATGTGAGTCTCGTTCTTGGAAGGCGAAATGATGCTTTAGAGAAGGTGGAAAGACACAGACATTCGAAACGTACCCAGAGTGAGAAGGAAGAGGGAAAGGGGAAGGAGGGGGAGGAACAGGAGCAGCCGACAGTGTACATCTGTCCTACACTGTGGCACGAGACCCGACAGGAGATGCTACAGCTCCTCAAGTCACTATTCAGGTAATCTAGGTGGTCATGTCAATCTTCAGGTAATCTAGGTGGTCAAGTTAGTCTTCAGGTAATCTAGGTGGTCATGTCAATCTTCAGGTAATCTAGGTGGTCATGTCAGTCTTCAGGCAATCTAGGTGGTCAAGTTAGTCTTCAGGTAATCTAGGTGGTGATGCCAATCTTCAGGCAATCTAGGTGGTCAAGTTAGCCTTCAGGTAATCTAGGTGTTCATGTCGGTCTTCAGGTAATCTAGGTGGTCACGTCAGTATTCAGGTAATCTAGGTGGTCATGTCAGTATTCAGGTAATCTAGGTGGTCATGTCAGTCTTCAGGTAACCTAGGTGGTCATGTTAATATTCAGGTGATCATTTCAGTCTTCACGTGATTCAGGTGGTCATTTCAGTATTCGTGTGATTTAGGTGGTCATTTCAGTCTTCACGTGATTCAGGTGGTCATTTCAGTCTTCAGGTGATTCAGGTGGTCATTCCAGTCTCCATGTGATTCAGGTGGTCATTCCAGTCTCCATGTGATTCAGGTGGTCATTTCAGTCTTCGTGTGATTCAGGTGGTCATTTCAGTCTTCACGTGATTCAGGTGGTCATTTCAGTCTTCACGTGATTCAGGTGGTCATTTCAGTCTCCATGTGGTTCAGGTGGTCATTTCAGTCTTCAGGTGATTCAGGTGGTCATTTCAGTCTTCACGTGATTCAGGTGATCATTCCAGTCTCCATGTGATTCAGGTGGTCATTCCAGTCTCCATGTGATTTAGGTGGTCATTCCAGTCTCCATGTGATTCAGGTGGTCATTTCAGTTTTCGTGTGATTCAGGTGGTCATTTTAGTCTCCATGTGATTCAGGTGGTCATTTCAGTCTTCACGTGATTCAGGTGGTCATTCCAGTCTTCGTGTGATTCAGGTGGTCATTTCAGTCTTCACGTGATTCAGGTGGTCAATTCAGTCTCCATGTGATTCAGGTGGTCATTTCAGTCTTCGTGTGATTCAGGTGGTCATTACAGTATTCGTGTGATTCAGGTGGTCATTTCAGTCTCCATGTGATTCAGATGGTCATTTCAGTCTTCGTGTGATTCAGGTGGTCATTCCAGTCTTCGTGTGATTCAGGTGGTCATTCCAGTCTCCA
Organism: Dracogyra subfuscus; assembly: GCA_016106625.1. Taxonomy (NCBI): domain Eukaryota; kingdom Metazoa; phylum Mollusca; class Gastropoda; order Neomphalida; family Peltospiridae; genus Dracogyra; species Dracogyra subfuscus. The sequence goes on from JAECMU010040984.1 coordinate 9,891, forward strand.
TGTGATTCAGGTGGTCATTCCAGTCTCCATGTGATTCAGGTGGTCATTTCAGTCTTCACGTGATTCAGGGGGTCATTCCAGTCTCCATGTGATTCAGGTGGTCATTCCAGTCTCCACGTGATTCAGGTGGTCATTCCAGTCTCCATGTGATTCAGGTGGTCATTTCAGTCTTCACGTGATTCAGGTGGTCATTTCAGTCTTCGTGTGATTCAGGTGGTCATTCCAGTCTCCATGTGATTCAGGTGGTCATTCCAGTCTCCATGTGATTCAGGTGGTCATTCCAGTCTCCATGTGATTCAGGTGGTCATTCCAGTCTCCATGTGATTCAGGTGGTCATTTCAGTCTTCACGTGATTCAGGTGGTCATTTCAGTCTTCGTATGATTCAGGTGGTCATTCCAGTCTCCACGTGATTCAGGTGGTCATTCCAGTCTCCATGTGATTCAGGTGGCCATTCCAGTCTCCATGTGATTCAGGTGGTCATTCCAGTCTCCATGTGATTCAGGTGGTCATTCCAGTCTTCGTGTGATTCCGGTGGTCATTTTAGTATTCATGTGATTCAGGTTGTCAAGTGATTCGTCATGTGATTGAGGTTGTCAAGTCTCTCTTCACGTAGTATAAGTTGGCATATCAGTTTTCAGTTTTCATGCCATTCTTTGGGTGACTCGATTGGTCATATCAGTCTTCGAGTAATGTGTTCAGGCCTGGCTGTAGTTCAGCTTTTTCTCATCCTAATCAATCGACTATCATTTAAGTCTGTTTGAACCTTCCTCGATGGCACTGGAGTTAGAATGATGTTCAACTTAACACCCGCAGATAGTATACAGCTTAATGTTTGACGCTGCTGTCAAGTTCTCAGTACCACTGATTAGATATTTCTGTCCTTGTGTCAATTCTTGGGTGACGAACGATTGATCAAGCGTACATTTTGCTATACACTTTAGATTGCACTACACCTATGGTGCCTTTCATTGGGTGTAGATTCATGTTGGTCTTAGCCTTATCTTATATTGTTAATTTGAGTGATCTTCGACTTGCAGGCTGGACTTTGAGCTTTGTGCTAAACGAATTGCAAAGAGAAAGTTGGCAACCGATATATTGGACATCTATAATGCTGAAAGTGAGTAACTAATTAGATAGAGAACATAATATGTCCGGATAAAAAGTTAAAGTTTGTTCTGTTTAACCATACCATACCACACCACATTTATTTATTTATTTATTTATTTATTATCCGCTATCAGATGTAAAACATTTGGTAATTTTGACATACATTTTTAGAGAGAAAAGCTGCTAAATCGTTTCCATTATTAGCCAGTGATCTTTTATATGTACCATCTAACAGACAGGATAGCACATATCGCTGCCTTTGATATACCAGTTGTGGTGAACCGACTAGAACGAGGAATAGTCTAATGGTAGTACTAAATCAAATAACTTCCGGCTGGGTCAAAGTTCGATGTGCACCCAACTTTAAATAGAGAAGTTAACACCACAAGTCCTATGATTGGTAATAAATGCGAGTGAGTTGGCTGTAAAAATATTAGTTTCATCTGAACAAAAATGTATGCAATTTTATTTCATCTAGTACCACTCTGTCAAGTAACCTTGTGCTTGAAACATGTGTGGGGTACCTGTAAAAACAAGTACTAAAATGTTGTGCGGAACTAGGGTAGTCATAGTGTCTATCCGTTATCTCTGAAGTGAGCAGCTGACCCCAATTTTTTAAATTCACGTTTTGGGTGAGGGGCGGGATCATTAATATCCGTGGTGTTTATGTCCTATGATATGCTGCAGTTAGGAGTTGTAACAACATATGTTATTATTGTCGTCTATGAGATTTGATTTGGTAGCATAAAACTCTAGTGGGTCCCACAAACAGGGATCTATCCCATACCGATTATGCACAAGGCAAGCGCTGTACCACTGAGTTACGATTATACCTTCTAACTTGGTTTTGGGCTAAATACCACTGTTCTGCATTATATAAATGGATTTTAGTTAAATGTAGTAACTAACAATCCTATGTGTGCTACTTGCCAGTTCACGTGATGTTTGACGACGCCTTTGTAACGCACGAGGACACGCAGCAGCGAGTGGTCAACGAGTACGTGGAGCTGCTACTCGAAGTGATGCCAGGCGCAGTGTCGTGAGTAGTCCTTAAATCTGTCTTTATATCGGGCCATTAGCCGAGAGCCTTTCAAGGTGAGAACAGTAGTTCAAATCACGGTTGTTCAAGTCCAGGGCCCCGTTTTACAAAGTGATCTTAGCGCTAAGATCACCGTAAATGCATAGCTACTGTATACAGTTAGGTCGATCTTAGCACTAAGTTCGCTTCGTAAAACGGGGCCCTGGTCTGTGAATGTGTGTTAGTACCAGTCGATGGAACTCCTATGTGCGCTACGCCACATTGTCTGTGTTCATATAAACAGAGATATAAACACAGACAATTTAGCGTAGTACTTTTATTTATCTCTTTTCATTTGTCAAACTCTGCCTACAATTCTTACTGGTTTTAAAAGCGCCATCATTTATAAAATTAGTTTTCAGCTACCAACACCAGCTAAAAACATAGGATATACTTCTAAAATTATTTCAGCTAAACGTTGTTGGTAATGTGTGATGCTATCTAGACATTGGCGTTGTACAATCTCCCACTCCCATCTTACGATGGGTGCACTTATATTAACAGTTAATTTGTCGTTGGAGTTGTACACGACGAGAATCGAGTTGTAAGAGTGCTCACACTAGCAACTGGACAGTCGTAGAAGTCGTGAGATCAGAAAGTTGGCCAACTATGTCGTTACAGTCGGTAGTGTGAACCTAGCAGTACAACTCGGTCCTTGTTGCATACAAATCCCATGACCGATTAGCTGTTAATCTGAACGCACCCAAAGCAGGGGAAATTGCAACGCACCTGTCGAGTTGGTCAACTCTGTCGTGACAGTTGATAGCATTATACATTACTAGCAACTTATCCTAGCATAAGTAAACGATATGTGACGCAGGAGTACCTGAATATATTTAAAACTTTCTAATAACTGCTGAGCGGCTTAAAAAACACACACGTTTGTCTGCTTTTAACTTTAATCTATTAGAAAGTTAAAGGGACATTCCTGAGTTTGCATCAATTTGTTAGATGGTATCTACTAACAGAGACTTTTTAACGATTGTAATTATATAAAATATTAGTATTTGTATATTAAACGTTTTTCTGATCGTTCTAATATTTGTATTAATATAAATTTCATTTTATTTCCTAAAAATATTTTGTTTCGTACGTACGAAATTATTTAAGACATAATCCAGTTTGGACTTCTTACAAATATTAAGACGACCAGAAGCACTTTGAATATACAGACACTGATATTCTGAACAAGAAAATATACTTAATATGCAAGTTTAATCCTAACAAAATATTTTATTAGTTGGAAACATCTTACAATGGAGCAAACTCAGGAATGTCCCTTTAACGCCAAAGTGAAAGTTTTGAATGTGTGTGTTTCACGAGATGGTGTTTCTAAGAATAATACAATACCGTTTTATTAACAATTTGGGTTATGTGCTTCACTGGAAGGCTTTGAATGAATGGATGAATGAATGAATGTTTAACAACACCCCAGCACAAAAAATACATCGGCTATTGTGTGTCAAGCTAGGGTAATGCAAACAAATATGGTGATAATCAACGTCAATATACAAATTCAAGATATAAATAAAAACAGTGTAAAGAACTATGCTAAAATACAAATACAAATATCACAGATATATATAGTCCAGAGGATTAGCAAACAAATTGTGCACTTTGTGATACAAGTATGAAATTTGGCACATAGTTACTATGGACCATAACAGTTTATTCCAAAGCCGGACCCTAACCGGATTTGACCTGTGGCGGCCATGGCGGCCATTTTTCAAAATAGCCGACATGCGAATTTTCAATGTCTCATATCTCGGCTAATAATACAGATATGAACTTGATTTCTGTGTCTTTACCTATGGTTTCGGGGCCCAGGAATCCAAATATGACATTATGTTGAAAATATCTTATGTCAGCCATTTGGTTTCCAATATAGCCGCAGTTTTGAGTTCAGATTGATAGTTTTCTTAATATCTCGGCTCAAAATGATGACATACCCTTGCTTGTGTCTATACCTATGTTTTCAGGGCCAAGGAATCCAACTAATGATGACAATATTTTGCATGTTGGCACTCAAAATATGTTTGTAGAAACATTTTCAAAAGTTCATTCACATCCACTGCATCCGCATAGTGTTGTACATGGCAAGTCTGCCTTCTTGCATTTACATTGTCCTCTGCATACATATCGCGTGGTATATCCACACTTGATGACTGCACGACCAGCAGGTGGAAGAGTCATCCATTTCATCTTCCACTGTGCATTGGACGTCTCCCATGCCATGCATATATCGTTACCAAGTGCTTGTTGCATCGAGATACCGGAATGTGGTGCCTGTACCAAAAGCCAACCATACCGTCTGAGGCATACACGAACATCCGTGTGTCTGCCTCCTCATGTGTAGAGGCCATCAACCCTGAAATATTACAGGGGGCAGACGACAACACCTTCTCACCATGAGTAATTATCACCATTCCTGTGGGAATGCTTCATTCACAACACGTTCGCTGATGAGGTGAAAGAGCTCAGACTTGTTGTCATCTACGCGCAGGAACTCCTGCCAGTTACTTGGTACTTTATTCTTCCCTTCAACACGCCTTCGGGTACCTTACCCCTCTTCTGTCTTGTGCCAGCTTTCAAGCTGTTCTTTCTGTAGATATCAAACACCATATCAACTCGCATCACTTTGCCACTAAACTGCTTATGGATATATTCCATGACCTTCGTGGCATAATCATTGAATGACTCCGATGTTCCTGTTTTATCATGTTGATAATGGCAGCACCATCTAGGATGATCATCTGGGCATCATGTGGTTTGATTGTGTTATGATCTGGTACTAGATGTTGAACACATTCCAAGAGATTTTTCTTTGTCCCACTCCTCATGTCTCCATAATCAGAGAGGGAAGGTGGATATGACTGGTTTTCATGTGAGAAGAATTCTGCCATGTCTGATTGCCGCACTTGACAGACAGTGTATAAAGTAGAGAACAAGTTGCGACCACGTTTCAGCGCTGTCACCTGCTTTTGCTGTGGTGAGTTCTCATTATGCACATATATTGCAAAGAGCGGGAGTTTTGCTTTTGTGATGGTGTCATGAAGGAGCGTTGTGCGGTCAATCAGGTGGTCTTGGAAGAAGCTGTCACACCTTTCCTGTCCTAGATAGTTAATATTTTGGATGGAATCTACAATGGTACAATCAGCAACCACTCTAGTGTCAAGAACCAGTAGATCTCCACTAGTATCCATAAATGGGTTACCCATGTCTGACATTGTCTTCAACAGGACTTGACGTCACGGAGGAAAGTTGCTTGTTTTCTTGTAATATACAACATGAATGGAATATACATAAGCACGTTTGTCATGTTTCACAATATCACATATGGTAAAAACTGTAGAAAATATTAGCTAAATACAATTAACGTTTTATTTCCCAATGTGTTCAAGTTTTACCATTTTAAGGTTCCAATATTTTAGTCTTTTGTCCCTTACTCTGTTCCTAATGGATGTACACATGGTTGACAACAATGCATGGTTGTCGTGGATTAGTATAATAATTATTATAATCAAATTACCTGGTGTATCTTCATGATGATGAATCTGTGTATCTGTGCCTGTCTTGTGTAATGCATCAACTCTGTAACAACCCGGGCCATCTCAAGACCTGCTACCATCCATCTTTGTAGGGCTGTCGGTTTGTCAGTCAGGCCGACTGCTCCACCTTCATCCTTGACACAAGCGTTGTTCTGCTCGTGGCTCTCATCTAAGGACATATTTGAGAAAGGACGATTAGATCTGTTCACTGTGAAGTTACCCTTGCAGAACTCCGATTATATAGTGGGATGCCTGTTGTGTAGTGTCAGCATATCCCGTAGATGAACAGATACTGCCCGTGCATAATGGTAATGGTCTAGGGCATGAAAGATCCACTGCAATGCAGACAGGGCCTCAACATACAAGGGAACGTTTCCTTCATGGATGGCTCTGTCCCATGTCAGGATAGTTAGCTCAGTGTTCAAGATTAGATCCCAATACTTGAACTGGACACTGATTACACTTCGTTGGTTGCAGCAAACTTCAAGACTTACATCAGTCCTGTCTTCGGTCTAGGCATCTTGCCGAAGTTTGTAGAGTGCACAAGCGGTCACTTGGTGAGCTCTTGCGGTCTTCTTTACATGTGAAGCCTTGAGAAAGCTATCTGCCGTACCAGGATTAGCTACTTCAGCCTGTGATATAGCTGATGTCCAGCCACTCCCATCAAGTATGTCTCCCAAGCAGTTCATCAATATCATCTTGACATGAATCTTCCCCCCCCCCCTCCCCCCAGACACACACCACACAGGAGTCTTTTCCATATGCCTCAGGCCATGCCCATTGAATGTCCTTGGCAATTTGGTACAAGGGTTCGTCGCAGGCTATGATGGAAGTTTGTCCTTGGTTGAGGATATTGACAGCTTTCCTCACGACATCCATTGAATGTTTTATCATTGCAACTGACTTGGAGTCATCTGGGAATAATGACAGTAGTGTGCCAATTGCTGTTCGACTGTTATTCTCACTTTGATGGTTAGCATGGTAAGCGACCCATGATACATGCATTATGTCATTTTCTTTGCCATCTTCGTTTGGGTTGTCTTGTGTTACACTGATGGCATCGCAGACAATGTCATGTTGACACCACTGAGTTTCTGCTATAAGATCAACTACAGAATTGGGTTACTTGACTTCATTTATTTCAGGAATGGGTGGGTCCTTGATTGCCAAAACAGCTGGTACTACGGTGTAGTCGTTTGGTAGTTTTGAAATATTGCGGTTTGCCTTGGTCAGTGAGGCACGTGCTTGTTCAGTGCCGACGTGATGAACATCTCGATGCTAGAAAAGGGAAATACCTGTCCTTC
>JAECMU010040985.1:0-13801 GCA_016106625.1 Dracogyra subfuscus
TCACTGTTCCCAGTATCCGCGGCGGGCAGCCGCCGATTAAATCATGCCCCAAAAATTCCCAAATGAATAGCTACCCCGCGGAGTAATATCTTAAAATCTAGCACTGAACTAAAATGGCAAAAAGAGGATTTAGTTGAAACAAATGCGTCTTTGTGGCGACAGTTTGAAGAAAACACCAAAGGCGAGGTTACACTTAAGACGTGCTCGCTCTGCAAAACAATTAAAAAAGAAATGCAGTATAATCACGATTTTTCGGACGCATGGATCAAAGCGTCCACAAACGTGTCAAATGCTAAAGATCACTCGGCAACCAAAAATACTGATGACATTAAAAAAAATTGAGGAGACTGAGTCAGATCATCATGAATTTGAAAGTTCAACACAAAGTGATAGTGACGACAGTTTCATGGATTTCTTAAGTCGTATCCTAACCAGCATGGGGTTAGGATACGACAATTGAAATGCATGATTTCTAAAATTATAGCTCACATCGTTCACGACCGGTTAGGATACAGCTTTACCAGAGAACATATATTAATGCATCATAGACTAGTAAATATGTGACAATAATAAATGACATCATTTAGTGACTATTACTTTAATTGCTGCATGGGGTATTTAGTAATTAAATATATCAATTATTAAACAACATAAAAACATAATTTATTTAATTTTTATTTACAATGTTTTGTGACCGGTACAATTTCTTTTATGTCCAGCACAAATTGATTGGTGCAGGACATTGTGTCAGGTACACCACATTTTTTTTATTTCAAGGCTTGTTGTATGCCATTATCTTTCTACATAAACCTGTTCACGGTTCACACACATATATATATACATACTCTGTCCATTTTGAACCCATTTTATTTTTGTTCTGATGAGCGTCTTATGAAACCATAATTTTGTTTTATATGCACATGAATAATATCCCTTAAAAAAATGCATTATTTAGCAAACTTATTACTGAATGGAGTGTGTTCTGTATTGTGATTGGTTAATTACATTCTTTTTCCGGGATCAAATAGACAAAAATACCCGGTAAGCTAATGACATCATTAGAAAGTGACGTCATTAGCAATTGGAACAGGCAAAGTTGATGATTCAAGGGTCTACAGTTAGATTGTAGCCAGGTATTTCTTTCAAGAAATGCCATATGTGAAGTTATTTCTGTAGAAAAACAATTCAGTTTACAATGGACATAACCATATGGAGTTTTTAGATTTGCGGGTGTTATTGTATATTTGATGCGGGATCAAATAGACAATAACACCCACAAATCTAAAAACTCATGGTTATCTCCTAAATAAACATTTTGATGTGCCCCTAACAACTTACTGAGGATTAAGTAAAATGATTGATACAAGTTCTGGTGCAAGCATGTCTCCACATTTGACATCCATTTAGTTAACTTCTGTATGGTACATCGGTACTGACATAATACCGATCATGCCAAATGGTAAGTATGGTATACCGCTCAGCTCTAATAACTACAGTCTGGTCATTATAAAATCATTTATAAATGCAAAACAAAAACAAAAGTTTCTGTGTCTTTACATAATTTGTTAATATTAATGAATATCTTGCATACGAATGCATACAGGACCATCAAACGTCATATGTAGGAACAGCTTGGGATGGCGGTGTGTCGTGTACTAATATTAGGTCACTGTGATCTACTTTTCACGGTCTACTGCATATAACAGTAAATCCTTGTCCAGACCATGTCTTGCATATAGATGCATATAGGACCATCAAACCTCACATGTAGGAACACCTTGGTATGGCGCTGTGTCGCGTAGTATTACTAGGTCACTGTGAACAACCTTTCATGGTCTACTGCACATAACAGTAAATACTTGTCCTACCATATCTTGCATACAGATATATACAGGACCATCAAACCACATGTTTGAACAACTTGGTATCCTGGTTCTTCTTTAGAATCCCAGTGTAATCAGTTTCCCATAATTTACAGTTATCTGTATACAAGATGACTTGTTTAAATTTTCATTTTAATTATTCTGACTTGTGACTGAAATAATTAACAGTATTCTCCGTTTGTGAATTTGGATTTTATTTTGTAATTCTAGCTGCCATATGATTTGTCTGAGTTTCCTGTGGAGAAAATCCGTAACTTCAGCATAATTGCCCATGTTGACCATGGAAAGAGTACACTGGCTGACCGACTTCTTGAACTAACAGGTTGGTTTACACATGTCACAGTATTTTCATTTAAAATATAATAAAATCATAGTAACCCATTAACTTCATGATTGCTAACATGTTTCACCATTAATATGCTATGTTAAAAGTATTTTACTGGATGACAAGAGGGGTTTCCCAAATAATTTGTGGCTAAATATAGCATTGTCATCAATCTTTGTTTCTTTGTTAGTTGTCTGTAAAGAATTATGGGGAAAAGTTAGTGTGCTGAATGTGTATGCATAAAACAGTAACATCACTAATTAATGTGTGTGACATTGTCTCAAGATTCCCTCCCTAAAATAATGTTTTTTTTCTATTAGTAAATGGAATTTTTTATAGGTGTATAGCCAGTGTTTCTGCCAGAAATAACTTTTTGAGTATGGTGCCATGAATTGAATAATTACAATGTGTGTGCTGAATACAACCACAGGTGTGGGTGGGTGGGTGGGGGGTGGGGGGTCCACAGAAAGAAAATGGGTTAGGTTTAGGGTTAGGGTTGAGCAAATCATACAGTAAGGATATGAGTAATTAATTTTGTCAAAAAGTAAATTAAAAAAAATTAATCTGTAAAAGAATTAGGGTATGGCGCCATACCTGTTTTAACCTCTGGCAGAAGTCCTATATTAGCTGAAGGTATGAACTTTGTTTTAAAGCAAAAATTATATATTTTTAATGGGAACTGCCATTATTGCAACTTTGACATATCATCTTTAAACCCTAATACATTTTCTGATTGTTTCTTCTTGCAGGTGTAATTCCAAAGACGAATGACAATCAGCAGGTTCTGGATCGCCTGCAAGTCGAGCGAGAACGTGGAATCACTGTCAAGGCCCAGACAGTCTCTTTGTTTTATGAACATCATGGTCAAACATATTTACTAAACCTCATAGACACACCTGTAAGAGTCATTACTTTTTAAAATCACATTATATTATGCTTCTTTTGTGAACATATTAATAAAACAGAATGAAATTTGACTATGAAAGCATAACTATCAAACATACTAGCAGTTTGATGCATATTGGAATCCCTCACTCCAATTTTAAATCCCAAGGTGATTCGGTTTAGGAAAGTTTCACTGTGTGTGTTTAGATGTATGAATATCTGTAAACTTGTAATAACTTAATAAAATATAATCTTCATTTGGGCCTAATTCACATTTATTAATTCCACAAAAACACATTTCACTTGCTTTTCTGTCCCTACTGTCGTCTGCTCCTGGCGTGATCTGCTTTTCCCAGTCCCAGCCTTCTACACCTTGAACCACACTTATAAATATCAACCTCTATCGAACCTGTTACATTGTTACATTTGAATGGATGTTGCGTTTGATATTGACACACTTGCTCACAGGATAAAATCCTTTCAGGTCTCATGCTGTTATTGGGATTCGAACCTATGTCACTGATTCCCACATTCATTTGCTACAAATGCAGTCTTCAGTTCATTGGTGCTTTGGGCCTAGTATAGGTTCCTTCCCACAGATGGGAGAAGATCCAGATAGCAATCTCCAGGGTTTTGAATGGGCCTGTGACATTCCATTATTGGCAAAATTTGTCAGGTCAAGACATGACTCTCGGTGTCCGATTGCACTTACAATGAATTCAAGTCTTCTTGAATCCTTACATCATGTTTGACAACCCTGATTTGACAACCAATCTTCCACATGACCAGTGGTGGCAGATCCTGTCGAACGTCTTAGGTGGAGTCTCTTTGAGGCCATTTCAAGCAACTCGCCATCTTTACATCGATGCTTCATTGGAAGATGGGGGAGCACATTGGCCCCGTGCTTAGAAACCTTAAAGTCTAGACTTTAATAAAGTCCAGACTTTTAAAGTCATGGCAACGCTATTCAAATAGTATTACCTTAAAGTTTTATAAGCACTGGCCCTGGACAATCAGACAACTTTGGGGCGATGGTTGTCAGAAGAAAGCTTTCTCCACATCAACATGTTAGACTTTCTGACGATCTTTAATGCGGTTCAACAGTTATTATTGACACAGGTCTCATGGTAGCGACAGACAATGTGACGGCAGTGGCTTACATAGACCGTCAAGGCGGGACTCATTCCAGCAGTCTACTGGAGCTGACCTATCCTCTGTACAAGATGGTTGATGCCATTCCACCAAACCTTTGTGCAAGACACATTCCAAGGGTCTCGAATGTGTTATCAGACACGTTGTCCAGGCCAACCCCTCCACAAGCCACGGATTTATGTCTCACCGTTCCATAATCCAGAGACAATGGATCTAGATGCACTCGCCATAAGTTGGGAAGCTCTGGATGCTTACATGTTCCCTCCACCAGACTGTTACTTGTAGCTCCAGTGTGGCTGAATTGTGTATGGTATCCAGGTCTGCTTCGTCTCATGGACCCAGATCCACTGCCATGACCCAGCTGAGAAAGGTTGTCATTTCATCTTTCAGTGTCTGTGCTTAACAATGTTTTTGAGTTGGCATCTGGCCAAGTAGTGACAGCACTTTCACTTGCCCGGTTCTGTTTTCACTTGCTTGAATAATATTTTTATTTATTTATTAATTATTGATTTAAATTTTGTTTTTAAAAATCAGTCCCCAGGCGGGCAACCTTACTGAGGGTTTTCAGTCGCCTGTCGTCGTTTTCAGTCGCCAGGGGCGATCGTGCAACCGTTAAGTTCGAACCCTGATCTTATGGTGTGACACCATCCCAAATTACTCTTGTTCCAGCTACACACGTTGATCTTATTTTCAAGGGGTTGAAGAACAAAGTTTTTCAGTCCACAGAGCTGATTTTTAAATGATTTGTATAGTCTGTTCTGGGCATCCTTAGTGGAGTGGGCTACCACTGTCTTAATCTTGCACTTTGTGAGAACCATTCTAGTCTATGGGGAGAAGACGATGGCATCTTCGGATCATGGAATCTGCCTCCTGTTGAATGCTGTCATTGGTTGATGTCAGGTTAGTAGAAAAGATATGGAGGAAACTGTTTTCTCTTTTAAGAATACTTAACCTGACCTCAACTGTTTGTAACCACCCAGCCCCTCCCCCTACCAATCCTTCATTTGATGCACTCGGGGGGTGGGGAGAAGGAAGCTTCAGCTATGTGACTGGAACAGGAAGCCGAGGACTCGCTGGAAGATTTTAGCTAACCCATTTGCTGTTGGGATGTTTGGACCAGGCTACTATCCCTAGGGGAATATGCCATTGTTTGAGGTTTACTAACAATACAATGAGCCATAAGGTAAATTGTCCACTGTAATTTTCAGACAACTATATATAGTGATGTATTGTTGATATGGGTGTTATGGATATGAAAATAAAAGCTGTGTAAAGTATAAGTGTTCCTTCATGTTTGTATATAAGTTGAAACATTATATGTTTTTAGTAACATTTTTAATTGCATCTTCCAGGGTCACGTTGACTTCAATTATGAAGTAGCTCGGTCACTTTCAGCTTGCCAAGGTGTTATTCTCCTGGTGGATGCAAATCAGGTATCCCACTGCACTCAAATTGACATTTATGTTCATTTTAATATTTCAGTAAAAATAGATAGGTTTTTACATTGTAGCGTAACATGTTTTGATTGATGGCATTGGTAGCCAGCTATCAAGGATATGAAACTGGTTGCAGAATATTTCGAATCCAATTTACTCTTTCAAGGTTTTTTATTTTTATTTTTTTTTATTTTTTTTATAGTCATTCTATATTTGTTAGTTTAATTTGAGTGGCTTTTTCATTGTTCCACTAGGAGTCTGATCTGTGCAAAATTAGAAAAGTAGCAATTTGGTTATCAGTGGAGATTAAATACAGTAATGTGATGCATAAAAATCTATGAAGCTAATATTATTTAAATAAAGTTCAGATATATGTAAATATCACAGAAATTAAATTGATTTTGCTCTAAATGAACAATGTTTACAGAATAACATTTATACATAGTCACATTTTCATCTCTTATTTGAAGAGCATACATGTAGTATATTTTAACACCTTCTACTCATATTTCTGATATCTGAAGCTTTTTCATGTGAACCTGTGATTTGTTCTGATTAAAAGGGTGTGCAGGCACAGACGGTGGCAAACTTCTACCTAGCATTTGAGTCTGAACTTACAATTATCCCCGTCCTCAACAAGATTGACCTGAAGCTTGCAAAACCTGATGAAGTCTTGGTGCAGATGAAGAATGTCTTTGATATTTCACCTCAAGAAGTCCTCAAGGTGGTTCTTTGTTTATAAATAGAACTGCTGGACACATTGTATTTGTGTATGTAGTACATCAGACAAAGATCCTGAAGCAAATACATGGAGCTAATTTATTAGTTCTTTAAAGACTACATGTACTTCTGCAATTCCTGACCAGTTTACTCTCAAATGATAGTTTTACACACCCAAGACATAGGTGTACATGATGTGGCATGTATTTAAAAAATCCCCGTCAGCTAGCCACTGGGTTTTTTCTCGACATAACCATATGTCCGACGCTGATATAACCGTAATTATAATGTGTTGAGTGCGTCGTTTAAAAAAAAAAAAAAAAGTATTTAAAAACTGATGTTCATAACTGCATGAATCTCAGTTTTGCACTACTTTAGCAATGGTTAGAAAACAAAAGAGACTCTTTATATTAGTAAATGTTTAACATCCAGTAGCTGATTATTAATTAATCAATGTGCTCTCAGGGTTCGAACTTAACGAATACCCCTGGCGACTGAAAATGATGACTGGCGACTGAAAACCCACATTAGTGTTGCCCACCTGGCGACCGATTTAAAAACAAAAATCGTGTTTTCTCATATAATCTGTTCCAATATTGTTTAGTTTCTTTAGAAAATATTATTCGGGCAAGTGAAAATAGAACCGGGCAAGTGAAAGTGCTGTCACCACTTGCCCGGATGGCAATTCAAAAATACAGTTAAGTGCAGACACTGTGCTCTAGTGGTGTTGTTAAACAAAAATAAACTTTAAAAACTATTATTCACTTTTTATAAATTTAATTTATTTTTAAATGAATAAAGTTGTTCTGGACCAATGGAATGGCTTTAAATTGTAATTAATGTAAGGACATTGTACCATTTGCATTTGTTGCTCTTCGTTGAGCATATGGGTCATGTGATTTATTGTATATTTATTGCCCAAGTGTATCAACCATATATCCTTGCATGGCTATTTGCCTGTTGACTGACACTTGTGCCACTTGGTGGTGTTTTTAGGCTTGGTTGATAATTCCATGATTGCATTGAATTGGAAGAAATCAAGACTTGTTTCTTCTCAGTCAGTCCGATCTTCAGATGACATAGCCTTATGAAACTATCACGTTTTGCAATACAAAAAAGTATCAATGTCTTGCCTGGAGAGCCTAAAACTGTAAAAGAATCTTTGAAATGGATCACTTCTTGTAGAACGTTTCGCAGAGATTGAGTCATTTTAAATGCTTTCTAACTTTAAAAAGTATTCTGTATCCTTCCAATCAATGTAAGACCTCATTCTTTACTAATTTTGAATTATGCTTTAAAAGAAATGCTTTGAGGAGTGTGGTGATAGTTGAGATTAATACTCTTTAGTGGTGTAACAATACACTCGAGTATTCGGTGCACCAAACAGTGACCTGTATTGTAGTTGTATTTGTATTCGCGGGTGCTTTAACCGAATACACGCGATTATTATAATGTAACTGCATGTCGTATGTTTAAGCATACGCCAGTCACGCTGTTTGAATTGAAATTTTATTTTATATCAAACGCAGACACGTAGGCTTACAATATATACTATTAAGACCATCATGACAATTTTTAGACTGGAGTCTGGACCACTGTTTCACAAGTCTAAAACTGAACATACATAGAGGATCTAGTGACAGTCTAGTTTAGATAACAAGAAGCAGGGCTCACCCTGGATCAAAAATACCTTTAGCCAAAATATTAGCCAAATGGAATTTTTATTAGCCATATTGAAAATGCTTTAGCCAAATTTGTGTTACGCGGTAGGCCTACTGTATATAGTATTTATATATGAATACATTTATCTTTTTCAGCTAATTGTGTACAAACTGGAATAAATAGGAATAACAAAACTTCAATGGGGGTAGAGGCAGTTAATATATTATTCCTGTCTTCGATTTGTCAGTGGGGTTATGCATTATCTTCAGTTCCCTATACACTAGAAGTATGCTAAGAGAGAGCGTTTAGCACTGCTTGCAATGTTGTAATTGTGCAAAGAGCTGCACTTTCAGGCGATCATGTTGATATGCTGGTCTTTTTAAAGAAAAACATTGTGATTGATTAAAGAATAGACCATTTTGCTTGACATTATCAAGATTATTTGTGGTTGTTCACTGTTCAGTTTTGTTTTTTTTTGGATGTTTTAAGCACAGAGAACTGCACTTTATTTTGAATAAATATATATATATATATATATATATATTGTGGAAAAGATAAACTGTGTACATGCAACTGAATAAGCAAATGCATCATAATACCATGTTTTAATTGTTATTTGTGAATTGTATTCATAACCTTATATTCGTGATACGTATCGTATTCGCCACCCTGTGTATTCATTACACGTCTAATACTCTTGATGCTATCTTTAAAAAAAAACCTACTTTGTACTTATAGGATCATTTACCTTTTTAATATCTAGAACATACCATGCAGGCCATCATGGCTTTAACATTCTAGGTTGTATTCATACTCCCTCATTTTTATCGTGATGTTTGGGAGGAATTCATTCATATTTACAGATATCAGCAAAACATGGAACAGGTGTAGAAGACATTCTGAAGGCTGTCATTGACAAAGTTCCCCCGTAAGTAAAGCATACTACAAAAATTAATGTTAAATTGATAAATAATAAATATTAACCCATTGGTCTTAGCAATAAAAATGTATTTTAAAAAAGATAATTAATTTATTTCATAACTGGTGTTGGTGGTATAGTGGTTAAATTATTGGACATAAGGCTGGTAGGTACGGGGTTCACATTACAGTACTGGCTCTTACTCAGAGTAAGTTTAACAAGGCCACTACACCCTATTCTCTCTCACTAACCACTAACCTGGACAGCCCATATAACTGAGGTGTGTGCCGAGGATAGCATGTTTGAACCTTAATTCGATAGAAGCACAGATATAATAAATAAAATGAAAATAAAATTAATTTACTGATGTGTTCTCTACAGTGTACTGTGTATCAACCTTTCATATATTGCCTTCCTAATAAATATTGAAATTGAACTGAAAAGTATTCATTTGAACATTTAGTTTATTTTCTCGTCAGGTTTTCTAGTTTCTTGTAATTGTGACTTCATGAATAAATGTATTTTTATAGTTGATGAAATTACACATATATGTCAAGCCTAGATTACTCAGGACACTCTCTTTAAAAATGTATTGTTTGCTAAAAATTAAACATTTCACATAATGCAACTTTTGATGCAATTTTATTTTAATATAGGTGGAACACAATCCCTAAAACTGCATACATTATAATTGTTATTGAGTACCTTTAGAAATGTTATCGACAGACCTGTCAACCTTTAGTCAAGAGAAAGTAGGAGGTGTGTGTTGAAAAAGCAGGAGATTTTGTCAAAAAGCAAGAGATCTTTTAAATTCACACAATTTAACCCCAAAATCGCAAGATTTAAAAAAAACCATTACAATAAGTTATGTGAATACTATATAATGTCATATATATTTGTTAACCTTAGATCTTGGCATTAAAAAAATATATATTATTATTATTATTTTTTTTTAAGTTTAAATATTATTATGATTTAATACATATTTAAAAAAAAAAAAAAAAAAAAATTATCAACATTTTTTAAGAACATAAACAAGAAATTAAAAAAATAATTAGTACATTTACGGTATTACACTTACAGCCTTACAGGTTGCATTACATTATCATTTGTCATTTGTGTACCTAAGTACCAAATACCCGTACAAATTTATATAAATCTCATAAATAAATATTCAGTTTTTACTATTATGAGGAACGGTGGTGTGGTACTTATTTAAAATTCATTATAATGATGCAATAAATACTGTATTTTCAATAATCATAAGTAAAACCTCATTACGGACATCGTGCAAAATATATCGGAATTATACCCATTTCAGTGAGTAATTTTATGTCAATGTAAAAAAAAACAAATTTGTACAAAACTAATTTCTTGAAGTGTACCTTTATAACCAACATTTTACTGCACAAACATACTAATACAAAATTAACTGACACAAGTATGTTTATACAGCTAATTGGTATTTTGGTTGTCTTGCTGTGACATGTGATTTTAACATGCATAGTGTGTATGGCTGTCAACTCGGAGTCTGGCAGTTCAGATTCGTGTGTATCACTGTCAACTGATCACATGGTTTTTATCCCACAATTCTTGTTTCGTAAACAGCAGTTTTCGGAAAATTTCATGAATTTCTGTGATTTTCCTTTCAGAATTATTTCCCTTTATTGTTTTTGTCGGAAAAGTTACGGTGAAATTTTTTTTGGTTAAAATTATTTTTTTATCAGGAGATTTATTGTTTTGTCGGGAGATCGGAAGAAAGGTTAAAAAAGCGGGAGACTCCCTCGTAAATCGGGAGAGTTGACAGGTCTGTATTGATCATTATATGTTCTTATATAACAGGCCGAAATCTGATGTGACTAAGCCACTGAAAGCTCTGCTGTTTGACTCGTGGTTCGACCAGTATAAAGGAGTCATAACTCACATGGTTGTGATTGATGGATTGCTCAAAAAAGGTTTGTGAAGGTGAAAAACACATGGTTGCCACAGGTCAGGGAAAAAGTCAAGGAAATTCAAGGTCAGGGCTTAAGGATTTTTGTCAGGGAATTTTATAACTGGACGGTGAAATTTGGAAATTTTTGGACAATGTTTCACGTGCAAAATGATGTGTAAATGTGATCGACTGACAATTATCACTTTGTCCAATCATATATGTTAGTGTCCCACTGTGTTAGATGACTATGGTAATCTTCTGTACTATTATTTGCAACAGCTTCTCTTTGAAATTGTATCTTAGGTGACATGAAATACAAATAGATAACCATCTGCAAGTAAACTGTCTCTGTATCCCCACAAATCCAGCTTACCGTGTTAGGAACTACTTATTGTATACACCTTTGATGGATTCACAGGCTGTTTACACTACTAAGACCTTAAGCTCTTAAACAATCAAGTGTGTAAGTGTATTTTATATTTCATTAACAGCACAAGACATTAAAATATGGTACAAACTCTTGCATGATACAATGCATTGTACCATATCTAGTGTACATTATCGTATTACCATAGACGTTTGAGTATGAGGCTACCTGATTGGGCAAATTTAAGAATTTTATATGAGATCACCTTTATGTTGTACATGCTATAACACCCAATGTTACTATGAATACATAAAAAAGTAAATTGTTTTACTTTAAATAACAATATATAAACTTAATATAGATACATTTGATCAAATTATCCTAATTTTGGTGCAATTATTCGGTCAGGGAAACTGAAGATGAGTTGGGGAAAAGTCAGGGGATTTTGAAATCTCATGTGAGTGGCAACCCTGCGTGACAGGTTCACTTTCATTGTTTTACACAAAGACGCCAGAGTAACGTTTTGTCTTCCATGAATACATAATGCTAGTCCGTTCTCTCTAGGTCTCTAGCCTTTAACTCATGAATCCATCAAGGGTGGTTTCCATATTTGATAAGCATATTCACCGACTGAGCCTTTCATGTGCACACACACCTATGAATGTACTTGGTTAAAGTTTCTGAAACTGTTTTTATGCCTTTTTAAAGAACATGCAACTTTCATATTTCATTGAGTCTTTCAGATACACACTCTTAGTACCATAATCAGACAGAGACAGCTATTGGATGTCAAACATTTGGTAATTTTGATATATAGTCTTAGAGAGGAAAATCACTATATGTTTCCATTATAGACAGACAGGATAGCACATACCATTTGTGGTGCACTGTTTGGAATGAGAAATATCCAAATGATTCTACTGATGGGATTGATCCTAGACCAACCGTGCATCAAGAGAGCACTTTATCACTGGACTACGTCCTGCCTCAAAACCATAACCAAGGCATTGGGAACTTTGTTACAACTTTTAACCAATCGCTTTTTAACTTGTGATTCTTTTAAAGAATGTGTTTCATATTGGTACAAATATATCAACTAGACTACTTAATACAAATGACAAACTGATACCTATGTTAATAATAATGTATGAGTTAAGATAATAAAATGATGAATCTGTGGAAGTGGTGTGCAGTGGATGTATTATTTGTGGATGAAATATACTTCATAAATTAACCAACCATATTATTGCAAGAACAGTTTGCATATTCACAATTTAATTTGTTCTTTTAGATTATAAACATCACTAATACCATTGACACACCCAATACAGTTCTGTCCAGTGCATATTGATCTGCATTTGGAATTGACACACCACCACTCAATGCAGTATGGATCAATCTGTTTTGGACCAAGACACCAAGTATGTTTGGGATAGGTCCAGATATGGTAAATTTAATAAACTAAGTGTTAAATGCTTTTTTCCCCTCACATTTTAAAAAATACATGCATCTCTGAAGAATTTGACAAAAATAGATGGCCAATTAAACTATTAAAAACATATGATATTTGTCAAAATATAATGGAAACACCTGTACAACTTAGCGGCTTGTTTTCTGGAGAAAAACCTGACATTCATGGGTGATTAGTGCTGTTTTTTCACAATAAATTAATGTGACTTGAGAAAGGTAAAGTATTATTGTATGTACAAAGTATTATCTTTAGTATACTTTACTTTTTTATTTACCGTGTGGAAAACTCATGATGCCAGAATATATTAACAGGTGACAAGATTGCCTCAGCCTCCAGCCACAAGGTGTATGAAGTTCATGATGTTGGGGTGATGTATCCTCTAGAGGTTTCCACTAACACACTGTAGGTATCTTAGTTGCGGTTTATAATGCTGCTGCCACCAGATGGTGGAAGACGTACCTTTCTACCTGTCCATCCTATCTGTACCTTGTGTGTCTCATTTTCTTTCTGTTGGAGCAGCCCTCTCCAAACTCCTTCCCATAATAGGGGACAAATTTACAGAGCCTTAAACCAGCTGTAGAAAAACAGGCTGTGTAAATTTGACTGTAGATGTTTTGTTAATTTCAACCACACCTGCACTTACTTTTGTAAAAGTAAAAGTAAAAGTGGTCAAAGAATAGTTTGTTAAAATTTGAGAAAAAAAGCTTTTGACAGACCCTAATTTTTAAACAGTATGGCTTATTTTTCTCTGTTAGAGATATTAGATCTTATTGTTTAAATTATCAATTTCTGTACATCCAAAGTGTTTCTGGTCATTCTGATGTTTCTAATACATGTACCACAAAATGTTTTTTAAATTATATTTTTTAAATGCATGTCCCTCTAAGAAGTAACGGTTATGGACACAGGTTTGTCTACTTTTAGAGGGTATTTCCCCATTTCAGCATCACAGATGCTTGGTGCACTTTATTGTAACTTTAAAGGTAACATGACACGAAACCATATTATAGCTCATTTTAAAAGAAAAATGATATAAAAATAATATACA
>JAECMU010040990.1:8412-21251 GCA_016106625.1 Dracogyra subfuscus
TTGTAACATCAGTTTACTACTGACAGTTTAGTTTCTCACAGACATGTATAACTGTTGTTATAGCATTAGTTGATAGTCAATATTTATTATAGCACCCTTCTTAGACATTGTAGTACTACATGTAACTTATATAATTATGTGCTAACACTAGTTTGTAAACAATATTTATTGTAGCACCCTTCTTAGACATTCTGGCACTACATGTAACTTATATAATTATGTGGAAACACTAGTTTGTAGACACTATTTATTATAGCACACTTAGACATTGTAGCACTACATGTAAGTTATATAATTATGTGGAAACACTAGTTTGTAGACACTATTTATTATAGCACACTTCTTAGACATTCTGGCACTTGTTAGAATTAATTGTAGCACTTGTTCATAGGTCATATTTATTGTAGCACCCTTCTGGCACTAATTGTGTGTAGCACTAGTTGATACTTTCTATTTATTGTAGCACCCAGTCATGTTTGACAGAGTTATGGCCCTTGAATTTTGGATATTTGTGGGGCCCAGTAGGCGACATGTACTTTAGCAGTACACCCAGAATGCTTGTTTACCGTTTGAGTCATGGTAAATAATATCAATACTGTCTGGCATGTACATCATTAGTAAACGTTTATTTTTAATTCAGGGACATACATGTATATAGCAAATCGTTAGTGAGAATCCTCCACAGAGAATCCATCTGTTAAAGTGTTTTGAGTAATGAACACCTCAACCGTGGGGCTATGCAGTCAGTTATTACATGTGTGACATTGTATGATAAGTATATTTGTGTTGTGGCATATTAAGTATATTTGTGTTGTGGCATATTAAGTATATTTGTGTTGTGGCATATTAAGTATATTTGTGTTCTAACATATGCCACTCCACCTTCATTGAGCATATTTTGGAAACACATGTCCAGTAAAGTGACTTCATTTATTGTGTTTGCTGGATGGCATATTTAATTGTACTCCTGTATTACTGTGGTTATATATGGAACCAAACTGCATAGTCTCACTGATCACACGGTGCACACGTTTAAGATGTGCACGCATTGTTTATCATGACATATATTTGGTATATCCCTAGCGAGAGGTGAGTAGTTTTGTGCAACATTGGATGATAATATAATTAAGACACATTCGATGATAGTATATTTGTACCACAATGGATGGTAATAGATGTATAGCATATTCGATGATAGAATATTTGTATCGCATTGGATGATAATGAATGTGTGATATATGATAGTGTATTTGTGGTATCGTGGATGGCAATATAAATACATTTAATACATTGGATAACAGTAAATGTATCGCAATGGATGGTAATGTATGTTTTACATGTTCAGTGAATGATGGTATATTTGTGGTATCTTGGATGGTGATATAAATACATTTAATACATTGGATTGTAGTATGTGTGTGGCAGGTTGTAAGGTAATATATTTATTGTTCACTAGGTGGTGTATTCTGATGATGGTAATAATCATATTGTAAGGTAATATATTTATTGTTCACTGAGTAGTGTATTCTGATGATGGCAATAATCGTATTGTAATACACCACATAGTAATTAATTATGGTTGTGTTTACTGTTACTATAAACAGGATGGTTATATCACTGCGTCACTGTGGGTTAGTACTTAGCGTCACTGTGGCGCTGTGTGTTAGTACTTCGCGTCACTGTGGGTTAGTACTTAGCGTCACTGTGGAGCTGTGCGTTAGTACTTATCGTCACTGTGTGTTAGTATTTAGCGTCACTGTGGCGCTGTGCGTTAGTATTTAGCGTCACTGTGGCACTGTGCGTTAGTACGTAGCGTCACTGTGGCACCGTGTGTTAGTACTTACTTAGCGTCACTGTGGCACTGTGCGCTAGTATTTAGCGTCACTGTGGCACTGTGTGCTAGTAATAGCAGTGCTTAGTCTGCTAGTGTTATGGTACATTATGTAATAGTATTTATATACACAATCAACGACCTAAATAACACATACTGACAGCTGTCATTTTCTTTTCAAAATAGCAGGTCTGCTAAGAAAAACAAACCTGGCCTGCTGGAAATAAGATGGCACTGAGTGTGGGGAAGGTTTGAAATGGAATCAAAATTTCACAGAATCACAAGTTAAATAGTACATTTGAAAAATTAGCTGGTGTGTTTTTCTTTTTGGTTATTTATTTTGGCCTGCTGCTTTAAAAGAAAAGAACAGCAAGGTCATATATTCTAGCTGATTTCCTATTTCAAACCCTTTAGGTGGCAGTAGTTTCTTACTTCAGACTGGATTAAAGTGATAAACACACACGGAGTCATGGTGGTATTAGTGTGCCAGTGTCTACTGTCTCAGCATTACACATTTGCTTACATTCTGGTTATGATGACCATGTCTTACCAGCAGACATCTACCCCGACACACTCGTTCCACAGAGGCATGGCAAGGGTCACAACCTTTGACCTGGAAACAATCGCTCGAAACTGAGCAGCAGTTGTAGAACATTACACTTCTTATTAGGCACAGTGTAATATGTTTCGGCATCGACGCCAATGACCAAACATGAACAAAGCTCTTGATTTCTATCATTGCTCCTATTTAAGAATTCTGGATACACTACTGGCATAGTTGTTACTACATATAACAAAGCAACTTCAAACCAATAGGTTATTTAAATATTGCAGAGATCAACCTACTTGTAATCATCAAAGAAAGATTCCAAAGGCATATCAAAATTTATCCGTTAGTGATTATTTTTCTGTAACTCTTCAGTTCCCGACAGTCCATTAATACAATCCATACGTTAGTGATTATTTCTCTGTATATCTTCAATTCCAGACAGTCCATTAATACAACACAAGTTCCTGTGAATCTGCTTACCTCACCTTATTGAAATCCGCTTATATTTACCTGGCTTGTTTTAGCGTTACTCTTTGTATTTATGTATTGTTGTTACATTGTTTATTTGTTTATTGTCAACCAGTTTTGTTATATCAGTTGATACTTTTAACATTACAGTATCATACATGCTTAATTTACTTCTATATGTCTAGCATGTGTACTTGGAAATAAGCTGTGAAAGCCGTTTTTATAATTCAGTACTTTTAACAGTAGACTACAGGATACGTGTGTAAAAGTCGTCATTGTGTAGTGGCCATCTTGTAATCAGTTATTTTAAAACCAGTCGTTGCCATGAGCAAAACCAAGGCAATCTGAAGATGAGTCTACTTTGAAGGCTACTAAATCATAGTGGGTGACCACCCAAAGATATTGCATCACCTCCGGCAAACACATACACGCGCGCGCACACACACACGAGGCAGACATTCACACTCAACTCCAAATAACTTACCTCTGGGTATGGACATTGAGTAACTTGACAGTGCGTGCTCTAAATAATCAAGGATAAGAGATGTTATGAATGGAATAGGATATTCTGTGGTTTTTCTACAATGGAATGAACAAATATTGTACATAAATATATTTTACATACATATATAGCTCAATTATATACATAATATATGCATGAATGTGAACATTCCTGAAAAGCCGTATTTTATAAATATATATTTATATATACAATATGTAACTTTGATTTTGATTTGTCTTTATTGCCTTTCCAGTGCTTAATTGTTGAAAATATGAACAAAATATTGAATCACAGAAACACGTGTTTGTTGTTTGTTTTGTGTTTTGGCTAGAAGAGTATCATTTCATATAAAACGGGTTTTCAAACAAATACAAAAATAAATACAGTTAGTAGGTTGATAACATTGTTCTTACTCTCCCGTTGGTGAGAACACCATTCGTTCATTTTATAACACACACTCGTAACACATACATGTGTGATAAGAATTTAATTAAACATATGACTGGCTGCTCCAAGATGCTGACGAGAACGCCAATGCCACATCATCCAATGAAAAAACCACTATAAAATATATTTCACTGTAACAAACTTAAAATTGTTTTGTTTAACGAGACCACTAGAGCACATTGATATATATTAATCGTCGACTATTGGATGTTAAATATTTGATAATTTTGACATATAGTCTTAGCGAGGAAACCCGCTACATTGTTTTCTATTATTAGCAAATAGCAGGATAGCACATACCATGGCCTTTGATATACCAGTCGTGGCGCAATGGCAGGGACGAGAAATAGCCTAATGGGTCCACTGACAGGGATCGATCTTAGACCGACCGCACATCAGGTGAACGTGTTACCACTCTTAGGACAGCCACTCTCGGGGATATTCCTTATCGAAGATTTCATCCTTGCACCGCCAAAAGAGGACTGCCACTCCCAGACTAGTTTGTACAATAAAAACTAGAGTTCATTGGAATAAGTACAGCTGTGATGACATTTGCCAAACCATCATCACACTTGAAAATAAATTATTATTTAAAAATACATAACACAGCTATATATTCTTGTCTTGGGACCATTTTATTTTATAAACTATACTGAACCGCTTGAAAACACAGCGCTTAATGGATCGTTCACAAATGACCACAGATTAATGTGTAGTATCTCAAAGTTGCTGTCGTGTAAACCTCATTTTTTCTGATTGTGTTAACAGATTTTCAAAATACACATTTTTTTTTATATGACCGCCATTCGACTGGGTGCGTGTTTTGAATTTTTTACGATTGACAAAATGATGTGTCTCATAAATCGGTTTGGCTCATTACAGGTTTGTTTTATTTATGAGTATGTTTACATATTTTTTATTATTTATTCTCTTACAATAAGCTTAGACTTTAACAAACTAGCTGTTGGTGGATCCATTTAACTTATTGTTTTCCCCCTGTTTCAACCAGTTCACTACAACTAGTTAAAGTCGTGGTATGTGCTTTTCTGCTTGTGGGAAAATCTATATGTTGCTTCCCCGAAAAGACAACCGACTCCGTCAAACTTTTAGATAGGGATCTTTATTCTGGAAAACATTGGTATATATAGTCGAATGACAAACCCTATAAGCAAAAATAGCATTACTAAAATACATTCACGACAATACATAAACAGTTCTAAAACACCATATTAAAACACATTAAAATACATATATAAATACACTCTGCAGTCTATTTTTATATCTACAGATAATAGCAAATCAGTTAAACGAAAGAAAACCATACACTGAGCAATATTTAACATCGCTACAGTAAATATCAAATATAATCACAATACACAGTACAGAATTACCGTACGTTAAACGACTGAACATTAATCAATCACCGGTAATCTTAAATAATTATTTACAACCAACAAGTACACATATGGCAATATATAGTATAATAAAATAAAAGTAAGGTACACAAAGCATTATATCCATAGGTAATACAGTTTACACTGAAATACCATTACCTTTAGCTGTGGGCTTTAGGGCGGCAACATCAATGGTCAAAAGGTCTACAAGAAACAAGTAAAATAAAACTAATACTATTCTATTTTAATATACATACATACACACTATTCACATATATTTCTAAAACAATAGTAACTCATTTAATTATAACTCGGCTATAGGAATATCCATTATTGTTACAGCGTAAGTGCCACACCCAAATTCTAATACATTAATTCAGTTTATTCCTTTATCACAATAAATGTTAACTGAAGTAGTTATTTATTTAAACCTTATTTGTAATTTATAAACTATACTTTATATATTAGTGCAATAGTAAAGTCAATTAGAAAAGTAGAAATATAACTCACCAATTATCCCAGTGTACTTTAAAGCTGATTAAAAGTGCGTGGCCTGTGCAAATCGTGACATGTAAAGGAATGCCAGGTGAGTGACAGTGAATAGCCACCAACTGGGTCAAACACAGCTGGCCAATCTATTGGTTGATCGTCACTGTCCCTGGTCAGAGGTCAGATGTAAAGACCGGTAAATGCATGTCCCTACAGTTCCTAGCCAAAGATTTAGGTGCATGTGTTTTGTGCATACTAAAATCATTAAAACAATAAAACCCACATGATTAGCTTACTAAGTTACATTTATAAATGATCGCTTGCTGCTATTGATAAAATGTAGCGCACTTTCTTAGATTACACCAAGTCAGAATTACCAAATGTTTAACATCCATAGCCATGATTAATAAACCAATGTGCTCTAGTGGAGTCGTTAAACAAAGCAAACTTTGTATCAATTTAATGTTCAAGCTGTACTCAGAACGAGATGGGGTGAGGGGAGTATTAAGAAAAAGAGACGTTTATGCGAAAGGTTAAAAACGTTTACACGCAAACGATACTTAGGGTACTAAATGCTCCGTAAATTTGCACAAACAAATGACAGTCTGCGTGCATGAATCTAATTGCCTAACCGATTCATTGATTACCTTTAGACAGAAACCTCCTAACCGATTCATCGATTACCTTTAGACAGAACCCCCCTAACCGGATTTCCCGTGGCGCTAGAGTTTGACTTTGCGCACCCAAGTGTTAAGCGACTTTGCAGTGGTTCAAAACAATGGAATACTGCCTTTTCCAAACCCATCTTGCGTGTCTAGAACTTCTTAGGCTGGATGTAAGTTCAGAAATGAATCAAATCGTCATCATTTCCTGACATAAAAGAAGAAGAAATTAGACCATAAAGGAACATTGATTTCGACGTCGATGTTTGTGCAGACCAAGTGGGCTGGCGGCAATCGAATCATCGGCTAACTGCAAGGTAAGCCAACCGCCAAAGAAGATGCAAAACCAGTCTACACTCTGAAATAATGAGATAAACGCATTGTGTGAACACAGCGGTCTTGGTCAATTAAGAACGATAAATATCTCCCCGTTTACAAATCCATGATGTTGACGTGATTCTATTCAAACTAAAATTGATTTGGTTAATTTGAAGAGTATAGGAGATATATATATATATATATATAGAGAGAGAGAGAGAGAGAGAGAGAGAGAGAGAGAGAGAGAGAGAGAGAGACAGACAGACAGACAGACAGACAGACAGATATACAGACAGATATACAGACGGGAGATTACCAGTGTGTTTCGGTATCGTTAATATATATTTTGGAATAAAACTTGTATTATGCGAGTACACACACGAGGGTAATAATTTCTTTATCATATACTCTCAAGCTTAATACAACGTTGTGTTTTTGTAAATTGTACGCGCAACTTTAATTCCCATCAGCCATTACCCGATATTTAAATAATGTAAGAATATGTGACGTAGTATATTTGTTTTAAAGGGACATTCCTGAGTTTGCTGCAATTTTTAAGATGTTATAGTCTAGCAGAGACTTTTTGACGATTGTAATTACATATTAAATATGTTTTTCTACATATAATATTAGTGGCTGTATATTAAACGTGTTTCTGATAGGTCTAATATTTGTACTAGGTTAAATTTCATTTTATTTCATAAATTATGAATTTTTTTCGTACGTTCGAAATTATTTGAAGACAAAATCCAGTTTGGGCTTCTCACAAATATTAAAGACGACCAGAAACACATTGAATATACAGACACTGATATTCTAAACAAGAAAATATATTTAATATGAAAGTTTAATCGTAGAAATATTTTATTAGTCTGAAACATCTTACAATACAGCAAACTCGGGAATGTCCCTTTAATAGAAATGATGTCAAACTACAATGCTATCATTTTGGATGTGACTATGAATGTATACGTCAGTTATGGAGTGTCACTGTGGTACGTTTGTTTGGATGTGAATCAACGTAGTGTCTTGACCTCGATTAATTTACATATAATTTGCAAATTCTGAAAATATATGATCTTTAAAATATCACATACAATGTACTTTGATTACACTATATATGTTTCAAGAATCTTTACAAACCGATTGAACCTATACATTGTAAACAATGACACATAGCGAACCGCCTCTGTGCATCCGTTCAGCTGATCGGGGTTTTCTTTCGTTCCAACCAGTGCACTACAACTGATCAAAGGATGTGGTATGTACCTTCCTGTCTGTGGGTAAGTGCGTATAAAAGCCCGCTGTATTTTCAAACAAACATGTATCGGGTTTCCTCAGATGACTACATGCTAGACATCCAACAGCCGAGCGGGCAGCGTAGCCCAGTGGTACAGTGCCCGCCTGATGCGCGGTCGGTCTAGGATCGATCCCCGTCAGCTAACCACTGGGTTTTTTCTCCACATCATCATGTGTCCGACGCCGATATAACCGTAATTATAATGTGTTGAGTGCGTCGTTAACCAAAACAAAAAAACATCTAATAGCCGATGATTAATTAATCAATGTGCTCTAGTTTTTAAATGTATAAATCTGATACTTGTGATAGTAATATATTCTGACGGAACATAACGAAGATTGTCGAAAACTAAACCGGAAATCGTGTGCCAGTCATCCAGTTCTGAAAATCTAGAACCGGAATCGTTCAGATTAGGTCCTAAAGGATCGGAACGTTTTGGATTAGTAGTTATTTAAATATCACTTGCCATTTTATAACTAATTTCGTTTTTCATTAAAAATATAAAATATTAGTTAATTTGGCAGCCACGTTAACAAAGTCAGTGAATAATGGATTAATTCTGATAATTAATTTCCACTTATCCACTCTTTCTGATACATTCTCCACTACCTAATTACAATTGTATCCCCATTCGTTTCAATGGATTATTTTATATTTCAGGATCATTACTTGTTTAAAGTCAATTAGCCTTAATTACCACAGCCAACGAACTTTGAATACAGTTTTCATCTCGAGATATTAATATTTAACGCTTGCGCACTAATTATCCTATCTTTCTAGCTTTGTCTTCCGCTTCATGGACTTTACTGCTTACTGCCATAGTTTGATACACCCGATAGCCGATGTATTTTTCCTGCTAGGATGTCGGTAAACATTCATTAATTCGTTCCGGCTCATAGGCATACATTTCATATACATTTCAATAACATTTCACAAGTTGTGCATGGTTACGCAGGGTAGGGAATTATCATGGCTATTGATGTTAAAAATATTGGTCACTAATGTGTTTTCATCGATAAACCTACGCCTTTCATTTAACTATAAATCTGTATTTGAAACAAAAATCATGAACAATGCAATGAACTTTTATTGACATAAATAAATTGAAATCCGGAAGACATATTATTCCAAGAAGCACGCTAGACTAATATGGATCACTGTGGGTCACCCAACCTAGATTGGTCAAAGGATAGAGTCTAGACTAATATGGATCACTGTGGGTCACCCAACCTAGAGTGGTCAAAGGGTAGAGTCTAGACTAATATGGATCACTGTGGGTCATCCAAGCTGGATTGGTCAAAGGGTAGAGTCCAGACTAATATGGATCACTGTAGGTCATCCAAGCTGGATTGGTCAAAGGGTAGAGTCCAGACTAATATGGATCACTGTGGGCCATCCTAGCTAGAGTGGTCAAAGGATAGAGTCCAGACTAATATGGATCACTGTAGGTCATCCAAGCTGGATTGGTCAAAGGGTTGAGTCCAGACTAATATGGATCATTGTGGGTCATCCTAGCTAGAGTGGTCAAAGGGTAGATTCAAGACTAATACAGATCACTGCCGAGGACGGATGAGCTGGACAAACTACGTGTAGGGAGGCGTCTAGTCACAGCTGATCTCACATTCGCTAGTATGACGACGACAGTATCCTGTCTCTCCAAAACGTGTTTCTCTCCTGCAGGTAAACTTAAAATCGTCTTAGTAGTCCAAATTAAGATGCACAGCAAAAGTAATCAGTTTATCTAAACTTACAAATCTCCATTCCGGTCTTTCAAGTCAATCATATTTATTTTCCCGTTGGCATATTTTCACACCTGCTACCGCATATGACAGTTCGCCGTTACAAAATGAGACAAACATTGGTTGACTTCGGTGTCATTTGCATACTACAAAGTTCAGATTATGTTTTCGTAATATTTCAAGCCATCTACACACATTATTTTGCGTGGTGACATCAGTTGCATATAACAGAGTTCGACTGAAGACATATTTTATTACATATAGTATATACAAAAGGATTGGCCACAAGATATCCAACTTACGAAGCTCTCTCTCTCTCTCTTAATTACACACATTAAATTGTACAATAACGGTGACTGCAATTTTCAATAAATCAATCAATCAATCAATTAAAATAAACGTCTGTGAAAATTGATTGATTAACCTGAAAGAACAGAACAAGAAAAGAAATAGAAGTACTCGATGGTTTAATAATATTCATTATTAATATTTTATTACACACCAGTGTAAGATAGTACTCATGTGATAACAATCACTCAATATCTAACTGGTGTAATATTGGCGTGACATTAGCGTGACGTGCATCACTTGCCCACCCAATTCATTGAAAAATAACATGTAGTAGATCTCGACATCTTACTTCTGCGTGGCGGCTTGCTTGCAGTTGGTTTGTAATAAATAAAATATTTCCTGCCATACCATGTTTATGAAACTCGAGAACAGTGTTAGTATCTGACGAGTGAAAGCGAGTAGAAAACCAAACCTGTTCACTCATTTTATAAATATGGTGTGACAGGCAAGCTCGTTTAGTATTCTATATTTATCTTCTCAGACAGCCCTACTGGTAAAACAAAGTAGCAGAGTTCAAATGTTGTTTTGGTATAACCGATAGAATAAGCCATCTATTTATACATACACTTATTCGTAGACGTTTTAACGAGCGATTTACAGTACGATATATCTGTTAAAAATCATACAAAGTGCAGATCTGTAGTTAACTGGGTAAGGGCGCCAATTACCCATTCCAGAAAACTCCCAAACCTTTAAAACTAATTAAATGTTATGTCTGCTTCTACATATTGTGAAATTATAAAACTGTTCTCGGAGATGACATTTTACTATTTAAAGGGACATACCCTAGTTTTTAAACACTAAGACATAGTTTTGACTATTAGAGGCGTTTTTTGATAACTGAAATCATACTTTACTTAAATTTTATTGTTTAAAGTATCCATTTCCGTACATTCGCAGTGTTTTTGGTCATCCTGATGTTTTTAATATCACAAAATGCATATCTCGTATTTTTAAAAAGGAACGTGCCTCTGAGAAGTAACAGTTATGTAGTCGAGTTTTATTCTATTTTAGAGGGTATTTCACCATTTCAAAGTCAAAGACTCATGTTTCACTCAGTTGTAACTTTATCAAAATGTGTTACAGGTTTGTAAATTAAACTAAACTTAATGTTAATTTTCATGAACTGAAACTAGGGTATGTCCCTTTAATTCCTCCAACAGCTCGGAGAATATCTCAACTATTATGGTCGTGAGAACCACGACCTAGTCTAGGAATATTAGCTGATATACCTCGTAAAGTGTGGGTAATATTGACTGATACACCTCGTAAAGTGTGGGTAATATTGACTGATACACCTCGTAAAGTGTGGGTAGTATTGACTGATACGCCTCGTAAAGTGTGAGTAATATTGACTGATACACGTCGTAAAGTGTGGGTAATATTGACTGATACACGTCGTAAAGTGTGGGTAATATTGACTGATACACGTCGTAAAGTGTGGGTAATATTAACTGATACACCTCGTAAAGTGTGAGTAATATTGACTGATACACGTCGAAAAGTGTGGGTAATATTGACTGATACACCTCGTAAAGTGTGGGTAATATTGACTGATACACCTCGTAAAGTGTGGGTAGTATTGACTGATATACCGTGTAAAGTGTGGGTAATATTGACTGATACACCTCGTAAAGTGTGGGTAATATTGACTGATACACCTCGTAAAGTGTGGGTAATATTGATTGATACACGTCGAAAAGTGTGGGTAATATTGACTGATACACCTCGTAAAGTGTGGGTAATATTGACTGATACACGTCGTAAAGTGTGGGTAATATTGACTGATATACCGTGTAAAGTGTGGGTAATATTGATTGATACACCTCGTAAAGTGTGAGTAATATTGATTGATACACCTCGTAAAGTGTGAGTAATATTGACTGATACACCTCGTAAAGTGTGGGTAATATTGATTGATACACCTCGTAAAGTGTGAGTAATATTGACTGATACACCTCGTAAAGTGTGGGTAATATTGACTGATACACGTCGTAAAGTGTGGGTAGTATTGACTGATATACCGTGTAAAGTGTGAGTAATATTGACTGATACACCTCGTAAAGTGTGAGTAATACTGATTGATACACGTCGAAAAGTGTGGGTAATATTGACTGATACACGTCGTAAAGTGTGGGTAATATTGACTGATACACCTCGTAAAGTGTGGGTAATATTGACTGATACACCTCGTAAAGTGTGGGTAATATTGACTGATACACCTCGTAAAGTGTGGGTAATATTGACTGATACACCCTCGTAAAGTGTGGGTAATATTGGCTGATACACCTCGTAAAGTGTGGGTAGTATTGACTGATATACCGTGTAAAGTGTGGGTAATATTGATTGATACACCTCGTAAAGTGTGAGTAATACTGATTGATACACCTCGTAAAGTGTGGGTAATATTGACTGATACACCTCGTAAAGTGTGGGTAATATTGACTGATACACCTCGTAAAGTGTGAGTAATACTGATTGATACACCTCGTAAAGTGTGAGTAATATTGACTGATACACCTCGTAAAGTGTGGGTAATATTGACTGATACACCTCGTAAAGTGTGGGTAATATTGACTGATACACCTCGTAAAGTGTGAGTAATATTGACTGATACACCTCGTAAAGTGTGGGTAATATTGACTGATACACCTCGTAAAGTGTGAGTAATATTGACTGATACACCTCGTAAAGTATGGGTAAAATATTGACTGATATACCGTGTAAAGTGTGGGTAATATTGACTGATACACCCTCGTAAAGTGTGGGTAATATTGACTGATACACC
>JAECMU010040992.1:0-18309 GCA_016106625.1 Dracogyra subfuscus
ACCACCACACCACCAGTAATAAACGGTGCATCTAAATGCTAATAACAATAGGTTAGCAGGCCCGTATGCAGGATTTTTAATGGGTGGGTGCGAATTGCTGATGGGTGGGTGCAAATTTAAAATGATAAAAATCAGCATAAAAATAACCCCTCAAAACATCAAAGATAATGTAATGTTATTTAAATTTTATAGAGTAAAAGTGGACCTTTAGCAATTTAGGGGGGGATGCGTACACACCCATCGAACCCCCACCTCCACCCATCTGCGTACAGGCCTGGTTAGGCAATATAGTGCCTGGTTCCAAATAGCAAATGTAGGCTAATTGTGGTTTATACAAAATATATAAAATTTATTATTTCAAACACTGTAATATAGTCAACATGATCAGTGTCGTCTTATTCCGATTCAATTATCATGATTGCTGCAGCAGCCACTACCTAAACAGAAGCACCCATGTTCGTAAAGTAACTTCCTGTTCCAAACTCATTCCTTTCGCTGTCCAGGACAGAACAGGAGAGGTGAAACGAATGCACCCCAAGTTTCTGTCAAATTTGTCGTGATGTAGGCATTTTTGTGCTTCGAGCGACATCTACTGGTGACATCAGAATACTAACATTCAACGTTATTTGAAGCAAATGGGACATGGGGTTTCCCATGGTATTTATCGATATAAAACCTGCTTTTTCACTCCATTTTACAAAAAACGTGATCTAAATGTGTTACAGGTTTGTAGATTAACCAAAATAATAATGTATTTTCGCTGGATGGAACTAGGGAGTGCGGCTTTAAAATAAAACATTTCAGTCCATTTTTAATAGAATCTCCAAAATGAAAACAATTTAAGGTCTTGAGAATGAAAGGCCAGGCAACGGAATCAAATGCTTTCTCAAAATCAATTAATAAAAGAAGGCCTGGAATATTGTTCTTTTCTGTATAATGAAATAAGTCATAGAGATTTCTAATGTTTTCACCGATGTATCGTCCAGATATAAAGCCTGTTTGGTCTTCATTTATTAAACAAGGTAAAACAGTTTTAGTAATGCAATGTCTGATCAGTTCTATACGAGACACTTTTTTTAATGTGGTTTATTTTGTCCTTTTTGGAAATACATGTTGTGACGCTTTAATTCTTTTTGGGTTGATGAGAGTTCACCTATATGGTAACTATAATTTATTGCTTTAGTAAGATACCTACCTATATCAGTCCAAAATTGTCTAAGAATTCTGCTGTGAACCCATCGGACACTGGACTTTTATTTTGTGTCAGGTTTTTTAAAGAGGATAGTACTTCCATCTTCTTTAAGCAACCCTTCCAGGTTATTTTTTTGTTGTTCAGTAAGTTTTCGTGTATGTGAGAGATTCAATATTTCTTCTAAATTAACATCATTGTAATAGGTCTGGATTTATAAAGATTTTCAAAAAATAGCTTTACTTCCTTCGTAATTTCAGTTTTAGTTTTAGTTAATAGACCATTCGATTTCAATACATTTGGCATAGCTTTGCTTATATAGTTTCGATTTTCTATATTACAAAAATATTTAATTAGACATGTGTTTGTAGATACATTGTGTAGTATTCGATATTCTAATCTATATTGTAACTACTTCAATTTCGTGTTCCTAGTTATTTTATGTTAAAGACTACGGTATCTGCTTTTTTCCAATTAAATGAATTTGTAAGAAAACGTTTATTGATCCATTTAGTTAATAAAACATTTGATTTGAATACATTTGGCATACATGTAGATAGGTAGGTAGATAGGTAGATAAATATATAAATAAATAAATTATAAAACTATGTACATGTACGTAGATATATTAAAAACACAATACTAGAAAAATTCATTGATTAGTTTCCTATAACCAGTCCATCAAATAAATACTCGATTAGCCATTCCTTCAATCAACCAGGCTATTAACTGATGGTCTAGGCAGGCAGTCAAGGAAATAAACTGACAAATAAATAAGTAACCACAATATTAGTTATCCGGGTAAAAATGTGTAGTTGTTCATATGCAAAACTATTTTATATAACTGTTTGGAAGTAATGCTAGTATAAATTAATGCCCAATTTTGTTTTGGTTTATGTTGCATTTTGTTCTTACACTTTATACTGTTCAAATGTGTAGATAAATTATATGCATTTAGTACCACAATACTTATTATAAATATGTATTTTTTAAAATCCATTTTATTCTCTGTAGGTATCTATTTCTGTTTGTTTTAATTAAATATTTGGAAATATTGAATTATTACATTTCTATTACATGTAGCTTGTTTATTAAATCTTGTATTTGTAATATGTAGTTAGACACTTTATTATAGACCTTAAATTTTTTCCAATAACCAATCTTAACATCACTTATTAAGTATTTAATGGTAATAAATACTGTTTGAATTAAATCTTTATTTACATGTGTTTCCAGGTAGCGACATGTCACAGATGTAAAACAAAGTATGAGCCAGTACCTCGGGAACGTGAGTGGGGCTGGGCCGAGTTCCGCTGTGTGTGTGGTAATACCTTTGGGTAAGTGATTTATTGGCAATATGGGATTGCTTCCGTGTTTTCCTCTTTTTGACTGCGTGTATACTTGTGTACATATATATAGACAGGGGTGCAGAAATAGAAAACATTTCATTAGAACCAACTAAAGTTTACTAGCCCGCAAGAATTTCTACTAGTCTGTCAGCCTGTAGAAAAATATTACTAGTTAACAGTATTAATATATATACTCTCTCCATTTAAATGGTGTATTATTAAGGACCATATATAAGTGATCAGTATCACGTGGCAAAGGAAACCAAGCCCCACGCCGTGATTACATTTTGGAAATATTCTGAAATAAATGTTTTAACATTTCTTTTATATAGATTTACAAAATTTAAGTATTTTAACAGAATAATAACAGACAACATACTTTCATTGTAAACAAGCCATTTCTAGGAAGTATCGATCGTACTTTGACCGGCTCTCTTTCCGTCATCTATATTTAGTCGGTACCAAAAAAGGAGATTGCCGTCATACTGGTAGTTGCATTTTTTAACTCGTCCGTCACAATTTTTACTGGCATTTGAGGAACGGTTGAGTACATCCTGCTCCCTGTATAGACATACATGTACATGTATGTTACAGGGAATATGTGTAATCAGGAATTATATATTATTTTCTTTGTAGATATGTTTTCTATTTTTATAACTGTGACTTTCATAAGCCCATCTTTAATTGATGGGTTGTGCTAGAGTATAGAACTGTCCATCCATCCATAAACATTTTGTTTCTGGAGCATATATCTCATGTATTACTGTTCATTAAAAGAAATCCTTGTGTGGGCATACATGTGCATGTATCTTGGGGATCATCAAACCTTGCATGTAAGAATAACATGGGATGGCGGTGTGTTGCTGATAATTTCATTAGGGATCATCAAACCTTGTATGTAAGAATAACTTGGGATGGCAGTGTGTTGGTAATAATTTCATTACAGGATCATCAAACCTTGTATGTAAGAATAACTTGTGATGGCGGTGTGTTGCTGATAATTTCATTACGGGATCATCAAACCTTGTACCGTATGTAAGAATAACTTGGGATGGCTTGCATCAGCTAGGTCAGCATGACCTACTGTACACATACATGTACTTTTAAAAGTTGTATCAGATATCCTGCCAGTACTCTTGTCTTTATAACTATGTATCAATGTGATTTTCTTTGTAAATATGTGTTGGTGTGACTTTTTTTATAACTAGTTGCTGTTTGATTTTCTTCATATCTCTGTCAGTATGATTTTCTTATAACTAATTTGGGTTTTAATAATGTTATTTTCTTGATGAATAGGTGTGAGTCTGATTTTTCTTTTTGGCCAGCGGTCAGCCTAATTTAACTTCTCTATCAGTAGGTGTCATGTTTTAATTAATATATATAGAGCATGTAGGATTTTCAACCAGTATCCAAAATCACATCAATGTATATGTTGAGTGTAAACATACCGTACAAATAAGACAAGTTTATTTCTTTTTGATTATAGTCAGTTGCATTTATCGTTTATTTAGGGGCTTTGCTCAGATGGGTATTGCCAGCAACTGCTATCGTTGCCACGTCAAGTGCCTTCCTGTGCGAATTCTACCGCCAACCAAGCGGACGAAACCTCGGTCGAATGCACAACATAGCTGTGACGCGCCTGACTGCTTCAGCCACAGACTGGCGATGATGGGACCAGGAGGACTGGATCGGGGTAGAGGTGTCAGGTGGACCGGTGTTCTGTCTCGTGAGTACACAAGCAGAAATCTCAAACAGAGATAAAAACTTAACATTTACCGCCTCACCCCAGGTGACTGGAAATTGTCACGGAACAGTATGATTTAAATCACAATAAATAAAAACATATGGTGTATGATTAAAACAATCATTGCAGTATACATGTACATGAACATACATGTACAGTATACTTGTTTTGTATCCTCAAATTCTTTTTTTGTTCCCCTTTCATTTGTGATCTTAGTGGTAGAACAGGATCGGTCTCTCTCAATCTTCAGCCAATGTTCCATAACTGATCCATTAAAGGCTGTGGTATATGTACTGTCTTATCTATGCATATAAAAGATCTCTTGCAGCTTTCCCGATAGGAGTATTTGATTGGTCTCTTTGTCTTTATCGATAAAATGTCAGAATAACCATATGTTAAAAAACAAATACAACCTGCCTTTAGCGGCCAGTTTTTTTCCTCCCAAACTATTCATAAAATAAATGCACCTGTAATAATCAGTCACTTGTCTAATGCGGCCACCTAAATCTGATCCCAAATCGCCAAAATACCTGTATTAAACGACCACTTACTATGACAATACACTGCATAAAATAGGAATTAATTAATTAAATGAAAAAAGAAAACAAACTTGTTGATAACGGTTAATTTAATACATTCCATTTGCATTAGTTCTGAAGGAGATGACATTAGCAGTACAGACGGTAAAACAAGAAACAAGAAGAATACTTTAAAGACTGTATATGTTGCTACCTGTCTTAAGTGGCCACTTTTATATACTCCCTTGAGTGACCGCGTAAGACAGGTTTGACTGTAGCTGTAGTCTAAATATATGCCGTTAAACAAATATTTGTTCCCATTTTTCTTTTCATTTATAATGTACAATTAAAAACATTGATTGTTCATTACTGTGAGAGGGATCATCAAAATTAATAATGATGTCTTTCCTTTCTTTTTCTTCTTCGTGTATGATTAGCAACACCCTCTGCAATATAACTGTTCCCTTACCAACATTCATTTAGAATCCTCTGTACATGTACATGTACCGGTAAATGTTTTCTTCTTTGGATTCCTCCAGCTAGCTAGGGCACCACAACTGGTATATCGGAGGCTGTGGTATGTGCTATCCTGTCTGTGGGATGGTTCACATGAAAGATCCCTTGCTACTAATGGAAAAAACTGAAACGGGTTTCCTCTCTAAGACTATACATATACACATGTATGTTAAAATTACCAAATGTTTGACATCCAATAGCCTATGATTAATACTTTATATCGATGTGCTCTAGTTGTGTCGTTAAACAAAATAAACATTCCCTTTATAACTGTTCTCTTACAGACATGCATTTAGATTCTTCTGTATGTGTTTTTCTTCTGATTCCAGCGTACGCCTTGCGTGGCCAGATCCGGTGCTGTCACCCGCGGTCTCTGCGAGAGAGTGGCAAGCGAGTAGTGTACCCGAGCCAACCTCACCGCAGTACGGGCTCCACTGTGCGCACATTCCTCACGCAGGACGACCTCATCTCGGTGACGGGCAGCTTCGTCAGCACCCTTCCGGACGTTGATGAGGACGATGGCTCGGGGGAGTCTAATGCAGCTGATGGCGGGGACGAAGGTGGAGACTAGGATGCGACACCAATGTCAATGTAGGTCAGATGTTGACTTAGTAAAGATCTAGAAGGGGTTTAGGATCAATCCCCATTGATGGGTCCATTTGGCTATTTCTCATTCCAGCCAGTACAACACGATTGATATATCAAAGGCCGTGGTATGTGCTATCCTGTCTATGGGATGGTACATATAAAAGATCCCTTGCTACTAATAGTAGAATACAGCAGGATATTGGCTGAGGTGTTTTCAACAATCAGTTGAAGTATTCCGAGTTCGGGGGAAAACTTCTATCTAAGTGCGATTTTCACTTGTTTGTTTATTTCTTTGAAGCTGATAGCCATAGCCGTATTCCCAGGGTATGCACTTGGGATATTTTTTTGACTGGCCAATCGGACCACTCACAGCAACACTTTGACTCACCCGTACAACTTTTGAATGGCTCGAGACCGAAATTCTTTTTAAAAAAGCAACTTATTTAAATTGTACTTTAAAAGCATACAAACAATAATAACAGCACAAAAGAAGGAAATAGAACTTGTTTTAGTTTTATTACAAACTGTTGTAATTAAATTCTAATTATTATGTTGTCACGGGACCCACACAATCAAACATCTGGGATGTTTTACCAAGGTTTGAACTTGGAATGAATAAGGTGCTTTTATGATTGTATGACGAAGAATTAAAAAAAAATCATAAGCCAACATCAATAATCACATCCACTTGAGAAATAAACATACAACACAAGTTAAAGATATAATTATCACTATTTAATGCAAGTACATATATGTAGGTCAACTCGTCCCCATCGAGGTTAGTCAACTAATGTGCTTTAAATATTGTTGAATATGCATACCAGTCGTAGTCCAAAAGACTTGCCTGATCATTCCTTTAGGGAAATAAAGGACAAACTCACAAAAATCATTAAATTAGACTTGACAATTCATTGTAATAGCTTATTATTTATGCGATATTAAGATCTCCCCAATATTAAACCATTTAATAAGCGGTGGTAATAGTGGAGTTTCATTGTAATATTAATAAATAAAATGACACCAAAGTTGTAGACATCAATGTTGTTAACATTGTTGGCAGTGAAGAATGGGTGTTTGGTATAGTGGACTCGGTATATACCATAAGATAAGAAGAAGTTCCAACACAATGTAACTTTGGAAAACCACAGGCTTGTAAACAAAATCTTTCTGCTAAAAATAGTGTAGCTGAATGTGACGAGTTGTTCCGATGGCAAGTAAAGACAGACAAAGCTGGGGTGTTCTGATTGATATACTGGTGAGAAGTGGTCTCTATTTATCAATTATTGACCATCATTGAGGGCAATATCATGTTTTATGGACTGAAGAAATTGATATTGACTGAGGCCAGCGGCCGAGGTCAATATCAATTTATTCGGTCCATAAAACATTGTATTGCCCGAAATGCAGTCAATATTTGTTTTATTACATAATGTCATCGATAAGACTCGTACATTCCTGCTTTGTTTATCAGAATCGAAATACGCCAATTTCCCGCAATGCGTTAAAACTGATGGGAGTTAGTGACGTCACGTAATCCTATGACGTTGTATGACACGCAGAGAAATGTGGAAATAAACAGTTGAAACGTTGCCAACACACACACACACACACACACAAATCCAATTCAAGACATTATAACTAGCAAGAGTGCCTAAATCATATTAATAGCAAAATAAAACACAAAATGTGATAAATCTGAACATACATTTATACTGAACAGTTACCGATTACCCTCAAATGCATTTTTTATTTGTAACATAAAATCCTGAGAGTGCCGATTCCAACTGCATTTTGATGTATCATGTACGTTTCTAAATCTGCGATATATTCTATATATTCTTTAAATAACCTAACAGCCACAGATGTTGTTTTCTTCATATTTGCTGAATCCACATTAATCAGAATATGTTGCTTTTCTTTTTCTTGGAGAACAGCAAAGCACGTTGCCGTTGTTTACATCAGATTTGATGGTGACATCAATTTACTTCACGTTATGCGTTCACTGATTGGATCATATTTCATTTGTTCTTTGTTCGCATTGGTTAACTTTCAGCGGGCAATATCACTTTTGATCAGACCGGAGGGGCAGCAACCGAAGGCAATATCACAATTTACGGAAGGTCATGTGACTGGTTTTCAGCCAATGAAAATACAAATATATTCTCATTATGTAATAATATGTTTTATATTGGTTTGGTTGCATATATTAAATTAATAGGAAACCAGTTGAAAACAATAAATAAAAAATAACTTTCTGATCTTGAACAAACATTAATTTTAATTTTGATACATAATACAATATGCGATATGGTTTTAACTTGCCCGATACAATTTTGACTTGACATGGACGATCAGGGGACCGTAAAGTGCACACCCTGTATTCCAATATAAATGAACAATATTGTGTGAGTAACAAAACATTTATTTGTAATTATCGTTAACTGGTTATTTTTATTGGACTTTTAACATGTTTTGTGTAGAAGTTATAACCAGGTATAACCGACTAGCATATGTAGGCCTACCTACATAAAAATAACATTGGTCCAAAGTTTGTGTGTCACTTTATTACCAAACTGTAGGTAGGAGTCTTTAACTGTAATACAATATTTGCTAATTAAGTTGGTTTTTAAGGAGATTTTGTGTGAACTTGTTGAAGATTTTGGTGGGTGAGTGAAGTTCCTGTTATGGGGGAAGTTCCATTCACAATTATATACTCATTTGTATTGTCATTTTGCAAATATTTGTCAAACATGACATTTTTTACACTGTTTACAATTACTTTCATGAAAATGGTGTTTTTGTGTGCTTTAAATGATTGTTTTATAAAGGGTGGTCATGCTCATAAAAATTAAAATACAGTCAACTCTCATTATAACGGCCATGTTTGTCATGTGCTTATATTGCCATTGTAAAGAGTTTGGTGGTATAACGATTTCGTGAAGAGTTATCTCCCTCAGCTAATTCGTTCACAGAACTTTAAAAATTGAGAACACATAATACTATTACTATAATATGTAATAACTTACTAACAAAGAAAGGACAAGAAAATATTTAATTTGCATTTAATTCAAATAACAAAATGAACATTTAATAGCCGAATTCACAGAAGTCATTTTCTTACAACAAAGTACATGATTGATGTTTGAATGTGTCTGGCGGTGTAGTGCCTGACTGTACGTACTGCATTCCACAACGAATCAAGATGTTAAAAACTAATCGAAGGGTTCTGCTCAAAGTACATAATTCGTAAGTTAATGAAAAACATTGACTAGGCCCTACAGTAAATACTATTTTATTAATAAGCAGTGACATGACTAACTCAACTTTACTTTACTTTACTTTTTTGTTTAACGTGCACATTCAGAGCAAGCTGTTATAGCACACGCCCGTCTTGGGCACACACCTCAGCTATCTGAGCTGTCTGTCTGTCCAGGACAGAATAGAAATTAGTGATTAGTTGTTATTGTTAGTGAAAGAGAAAAGAGGGTGTAGCGGCCATACACCTACCCAATGAGTCCTTAAAAACTCGCTCTGGGTGGGAGCCGGTACGGGCTGCGAACCCAGTACCTACCAGCCTGTTCTCCGGCGACTTAACC
Organism: Dracogyra subfuscus; assembly: GCA_016106625.1. Taxonomy (NCBI): domain Eukaryota; kingdom Metazoa; phylum Mollusca; class Gastropoda; order Neomphalida; family Peltospiridae; genus Dracogyra; species Dracogyra subfuscus. The sequence goes on from JAECMU010040992.1 coordinate 9,501, forward strand.
GCTAGGCCACCGAGGCCGGTATAACTCAACTCAAGCAAACATGTTTTTATTGCATCCCTACCCAAAATCAATGATCATTGAACAACACCGCTTGTGGTAGAAGCTCTGTGCAATCAACCATAGCTAACCTGGTGTAAGCCAGTCCTCGCCTATACATCAAAATGTCACTGAAAGGTTATAGCTAATTATTGAACCATTCTTACTATTTAGGATGACATTATATGGCTAAGATGTGTTAAGTGATTCTTTGCGCCATTGTAAAGATCGAACAATACACGAAATAGACATGTTTTTTCACCGTAAATGAATGCCGGAGCCGGAACTTGAATATTCCGTTATAATGATCAGATTAAAACTGAAACACATTGGTTCCCAGTAAAAATGTGCTGGTACCCGAATATTCCATTGTAATGGATAACGAGAGTTGAGTGTATCAGAAAATTCCGAAAAAATAGTTCCATTAGGTCGGTCACCCTGATAGGCAGAATTGTTCCATGGTTTTATCGATCAGATCACTTAATTATCATAGTATACTGGTATACCGGTTTATCTTCGCAGCATTACTAACTGCTCTCTGTGATAATCTTATCCAAATCTATGCATTTTCACAGGCTTAAGCTAGGGTCTACACCTTTAGATTTTAGTGTGTGTCCGTTCAATGCTTTTTAGTTGATCGTATAAAAAAATTTCAATTTCAATTCTGTGTTAGGTCAGCAATCAAAGTATGAATGTAAAAATTACCAAATATTTCAAATAATTTGACATCCAATAGAAGATGATTTATAAATCAATGTGCTTCAGTGGTGTTGTTAAAAAAAAAAACTTTTAAGTCTTTTTTTTCTTGTCTTTTTTAATAGCCAGTCAGAAGAAATGTATCCTGCTGAGAAAACATAATGGCCTGCTGAAAATATGACAGAGTGAAAGGAGACCTTGGGATATGGCATGAAAAATCAGGATGTCCTTCTGAGGTCAAAATACAACATCCCAACCAGGCTTGGCAGTCAACATCACTACGGGCCGGGAAATAAATACTACCGTCGCAACCAGGTTTGGCGGTCAACATCAATATTGGCAGGGAGATATAATATTTTTACCAGCCATTCTGTTGAAGTGGTAATTATTTTGTATTTATACTTTAAGATCGTATTTGATTCAGTCCTTACAATTTGTAGCTTACCGGACTAAATGTCTGATAGGAATGTGTTTTAGAGCATTGCCGATGTAAAATATAATAGAATCATTGCCTAAATAGATGATGAGATAGACATAGACATACATGTACGTGCATCTGCCTCTTGAAAAATAACCAGCAATTATTTGTGGAATTAATGCTTAATAAATGGACAGCTTTTTGCTTTTTACAGGCCATATTATTCAGGATTTCAATCTATTAAAAATAGCTCCACTATTACATGTGGATCTAACAGCAAGAACATCAAAATCACGAGAACTGCCAATATGTTACATGTTGAACTATTACATTCTAAAATTTAAAGTGCCATATATCAGTAATGAAAGAGAAAATCAGTTTATGTTTTTAAATACATTTGAACCACCAATGTAGCACAGAACGGTAGTTAAAGTGTTTTAGGACAATCGGTTACCTAAATAAAACTCACGTGAACTGGTTACCTAAGATTTTGAAATATTGTCCCCCGTTATAGTCTATGTGTTTCGAGTCTTATAGTCCGTGTGATTGTGCCATCACTAGATTAGTTGATGTGTAATATGCCTTGAAGGTGGCAACAACAGTGACTAGCATTAGAGAAATTTTGTCTTCACAAGACCATTCAACAATTTAATTATGTAGGCACAGATTCAGGGGGAGGATGTTTAGAGTAAAGTCCTCCCCTAAACTTCAACTTGCCCTGAATATAGTTTATAATATATGCCTGTAAGGAACAACATAGCCGGTGGAAGCTGGGAGACATTTCTGATCCCAAAATCCATTGCCCTCCAGCTGGAATTTAAATTAATATATAGCGACCCTACAGCCCCCCCCCCCATGTCCCAGTTGTTGTCAATTTCTAATGCCTATGAATTTATTTGTCTGTAGAGGAAAAGATGTAATATTTTGTTGGCTGGGCGTTTCCAGATGAAGCTAAGATACATGAAACACATTAGATTTGTTTACAATATCGTAGAGAGGGAAAGATTTAACAGGGACATAGGTTGGGGGTGGGAGCCAAAATATTTGTTTACAGTGCCATATTAGACCATTCATATGATTTATGTTACAGAACTGTTGAACGGCCACAAATGTGACACTTTATCAAATAATTTGTTGTATTGTTTTTTAAAGCTGATTAATAATTTGATAATTCTATAAGATATATATATATATATATATTCACATATTCACACATATACATATACATATACATTCACATTTTATCACCATCCCCACACACCACCCCATTATTGTTGCTGGAGATATTGGCTTATCATTGTGTCATGCATTTTTTTTAAAGTTCTGATAAATAGACAGCCAAGTTGTCACATTTTCTCTCTCACCCATTATGTAATATTAGCAATGATAATTGGAAGGATTGGGGGACAGGCGGATGGGTGGGGGGGCTGCTAGGTTCTGGGTTCTTAATTATCCCAATACCAGCACAAACCCAAACTGAGTGCTCGGCTCATTGTAGTAGGACTTGGTGTGGAGTGACAGCCAGTCCAGATAGCTCAGGTGTGAGTCTAGGACATTGTGCTTGATTCTTAAGTTCATTTTATAATTTTTAAAGTAAAATTAAAACCAGACAAAAATATGTTTTGCAAATTGTAGCCATATATCAGTAGCCAAATAATATGTTTTCATTTGTGATGAAGACTTTTTTAAATATTGAAAATCCTGATAGACTTTTTGAAATATTGAAAATCCTGATACAGACTTTTTGAAATATTGAAAATCCTGATTAAAATTGCTTTTGGCTAAAAAGAAAAATGCATATGATGTCATTAAGAGATTTGAGTTTAAAGTTTTAGAAGCACATGGTCAGGTTGGAGGTTTTTCGTGGGGTCTTTTTCGCCTTATGATTTTATATTGCTGTGCATGTACATGTGTCCTTCATTTTTAAAATCATTTATGTTTCCTTTGTGTGTCATCGTTTCTGTTATGAATATCTTGAACGATTTTGTTAATCAAAATTTATGTGTTTGATTCATTATGTGATTCCCTTCAAAACCATACAATATTTTCCTGAAATATTTGTTGTGGACAGAGCACTTTCAGGGTGAACTCTGTAAACTGGAACAAGAAGTCATTTTTTCAAATTTTAACTTTTAATTTTAAGAATATATTTTTCTTATATGATCTTTTACTTTTTTTAAATATATATTTATTTTATTCACTTTATATATATTTCTTTTATGAACTTTTAATTTTAAAGAATGTAATTTTTCTTGTAATAACTTCCTGTTTTAAAGGGACAGTGCAGAGTTTGTTGTCATTACAAGATGTTTCGACTAATAAAATATTTTAACAGCTAAAATTACAGACTAAAGATTATTTCTCCTTTAGAATATAGGTATCTGTATATCCAGTGTTTCTATTATTTGTATGTAGCCCAAACTGGATTTGGTGTGACAACAATTCCGTACATACAAAAAAATATATATATGTATACATGCATGTATTGGGATCCAAAATGAAGTTTCATGTTGTAGAATACTGGAACGATCAGAAACCCATTTAAAAATACAGACACTGATAGTTTATGAAGGAAAATGTATTTAATTCAAATCTGTTGTCCTTGAAACATCTCTGGCAACAAACTCACGACTGTCCCTTTGAAAGGTATATTTAGGTTTTACACAGATGTGTAGAGAGAGAGAAAGTGAGAAGAGTTAGCAGGGAGGCGATTGTTTTACCTGTCTATTTGATTTCAGTTTGTTAGTCCCCTACCGTTCCAACCAAATGGGATCATAGGTTTTGTCTCTGTCTGTCTGCCTGTCCATCCATCTATCCCACATATAGTTTTTTTTAAATTAGTTTTCACAATGCCATATTATACATGTATTGAGCAAAAATTTTGTCTTTAAATTTATCATGTACTGTTACAGATCATGTGTAATTTTGATGGTGATTTACTTGTTTTTCTCAGAGTTATGCCCCTTGAATTTAGGAGATATGAAAATTGGTTGGGCCAGGTAGGAAACATATATTGCTTTAGTAGTACCGGTACTCAGAATAATTGTTTAAAATATGTGTTTTACAAAACAGAATGGATTTGGTCTGAATTCCACAAAAGTGACCGTTGGTTTAGTACTACAGTGTATATTTCTTCTATGAAATGTTTATTGTTTATATACATGTATGTAGTTTTTAATTTTTTAAAGATCATTTCAGTTGAGTATCACAAAAGAGATATTAGTGCATCATCATCCATTGTAGTAGAAATAATAACTAATGATTATATAATTAATATCCATGTACAGTTGTATACATTCAACCCTGCCATCTACAGTTACATTCCAACTGACGATAGGAATAACAGTTAAAATATATGTCATCACTGATAGTAAAGGATTGTTTGTTTAACGATATCTAATTTAGCACATCCTACAATATGGTTATTTAGTGTCTGACATATGATTTAGAGCTGGGAGGTATTGAAATGTGAGCTTCGGTATCGATATTGATATTTGGGTGTGATTTACCTTTGCATTGGTATGTTATTTGGTATTGACACAATACCGATACCGATACCGATAATGAGTGGTATTTTCAGTTTACTTGGCTTTAACTTCATGCCTGGGTTAATGTTCACCTGCTAATTTTATGTAAAAAAAAAATAAAACAATGTCTCTAACCTGATTTATACTCAACCCATTTTCCATTTTTCAGGTATATTGTTATTGCTTTACTAAATGGCAGTAAAAAAATTTCAATACCTAACTTTTGATATTTTGATATTTGCTTGTATGGTAAATGGGCATTGACATGGTACCGATACCGAACGCTATATACGGTATACTGCCCAGCTCTGATATGATTATTTTGATATTTTGTCTAAACTGTTAGAAATGTCTGCTGTCAAAACATAAACATGCAGGCTGTTTGTATGTCGCAGCTTTTCATATGCTGTCAATTTAAAACATACATCAAATACGACTTCGCATTTCATGGAAACCATCATTTCTGGTACAGTGTTGGTAAAATTACGGTCCAAAATTTTGTTTCTCATGATTTTTATATTGAGTATGATTATTCAAAGAATCTTAATATAATTACATGTATATATATATATATATATATATATATATATATATATATATATACATACAGTAATATGTTTGTTATCACTATTGACCGTAAAGTGCTCAACACAATGTTAGTGAAGCGGGTACACTAAATTTTAGCATTAATTAATAACTCATTACTCAGAGTTTCAGGCTCCTCACCTTCATCAGATGAGTGTTTTCCTATGGCCTGAATGATTATTATTGAAATAAACTTTTGTGGTATTGTTTAGTCACTGATTAATTGAATACACAACAAAGGTTATATGCTATCGATTAGGCTATATATGTAAATATAGCAAACGACAATACATGTAGTTAGTTAGTATGCATATTTATATTAGTGTTTTTTTACAAAATTCTAGTTTGTGTAAATTGTGTTAAAAGTAGTCTTTCAGGCTACAACTTAATCCTACAACTTAATGTGTGTGTTTTTTACTGTGTGATATTCAAACTTTGCTAAAGTTTTATGTTGCTAATATGTCACTTTTAATATTTCGCTCAATTTTTAAGATGACTAATATTTTATGATTTACAGTATCAGGTGCAAGTTAGGGCAGAAAAATTCCATTTGGTCTCCTAAGGGGATCAATCCTAGAACCTGTCGTTCCTCAAGCGAGCAGTGACTCTCAAACTGAGCTACAAGCTCATTAATGATAGATTGATTTTCATCATTAATATTAAAACTATAAACGTACTTTAGTTTACATGTCTTGAAAAACACTTTAACAAATGCATTTCATTTTCTTTTGAATAATATGTTTAATTACGTCTTGAAAACGAAAAACATTTGAACTTGTTGTTCAACTTAACGTATGGTATACAGGGTGTACGTAAATCACTTATTTGTCTCACACTGTCGATAGTTAAACACCATATTGTGTTTGTTTTTCAAATAAGTGTTATAACATTCCTTTATAGAATTTGTCTGCTTAAAGATATATGCACATCTCAACCAATGCCTTGTTCTTTTCAGATGACTTATTCTTTTCGTAGAGCAATTTGCTTGTCTGACACCTAAAACCACTCTTCCCAGACCAGTCGTAACGTAACGTAGATCTCTGGGCCGTTGGTGTTGTTTTAGAACTAATTTGTGTCATATATAAAACAAACTCTGGTCTATATGTTTACTATAGTCGATGACAGTTCATCTTTCTTCCATTTGTAGATCTGAGCAAAGCCAATGTTGCCAAATTACCTTGCATTTGACCTATTAAAACACCACTGCCATATGTCCTGTAGTATTTCCAAGTCATCTGAATGACTGTTCAAAATGGAAGATCCTCAGGGACTAGCAGTCTGGAAAGGTTACTATTTTGCATGAAAACTCACAAATCCCCGACCTCACTGTTTGTTAAAACCATGTTACTGGCATTGCCAGTGGCATATATTTATCATGTGTGATCGATCTTGGAAAACACATCAAAAAAAAAATCACACCTTGGTATGACAGTACTGGAAATAATCGAAAAGTTCCGGCCCTGCATACAACGTTTTAGAGTCTGATTCGAGACTCTAATGGAGTCTGAGACATGACAAACCCATACAAATTGTATATGTGTGATGTCATTAGAAAGTCTAGACTCTGGCCCTTATAAAACATTTAGAGTCTGCATTGAGACTCTAGTGGATCTGAGACGTGGCAAACCCATACAAATTGTATATGTGTGATGTCATTAGAAAGTCTAGACTCTGTCCCTTATAAAACATTTAGAGTCTGACTCGAGACTGAGACTTTAACTTGAGACTGAGATAGAGTCTGAGACTTTTAACATCATGGCAACACAATACAAATTATATGCGCATGACGTCATTAGAGATGGAGTCTAGATTCTAAAAGTGTTATAAGCGCGGGCTCTGGTCTATTGAATATTTAAACTGTGTACATCACATCTACTCACCTAGGATGACGGGCTAAGCGTTAGTTTTACCCCTTGAAGTTGTCTTTAAAGTCTTTTCTCATGAACTAGTCTTTCAATGTAGTATTTTCTTAAACGCTGTATGCCTCTGTAGCGTTAGGTTTGTCTAGTCATGCTTATTTTTGCCACGATGTCTAGTGATTGCACACTTAACAATGAAAATTGGTATATACTTCTTTTTTTAAATCCAATTATAATTTCGTAGGCCTCTATAGCGTTAGGTTTGTCTAGTCATGCATATTTTTGCCACGATGTCTAGTGATTGCACACTTAACAATGAAAATTGGTATATAGATTTTTTTTAAATCTAATTATAATTTCATTTGAAGTCATTCAAAATTATTTTTCAAATATTGTAATATATATTAGGGCCCATTTTCTAATAAGACATCTTTGAAAAAAAGCAGGAAATATTAAAAAAGGTGTATGTCAGTCATTTTTGACTTCTTGGGATGTACCCTAAAATAGCTGTTTGTTAATGTTTTACTGGTTTTAATTTTGAATGTCGTTTTGCTGTTCAACCATAATGCAGTACAAATCTGGCATTTTAAATCCTGTCCCCTTTATGAGGTTTTATAACTCCAAGATCAGCCCCGTTTTCCTAAAGTTATATAGTGTTCATTAACGCCATTCTCAATACACACGTAAACGTTTCCCGTCTCTGTCACATAATTTGACAAATATATTGCTGTATTTTCTGTTGGATGTTTGCATTATCTATTATAGTAAATACTAGATTGTAATAAAAGTAATGTAACATACTTTTTGACAAATAAACTCCCCCTATTCCTTTAAAGGGACAGACCCTAGTTTCTAAACACTAAAACATATACATTTTGTCACTATTACAGACGTTTATGATGACTGAAATCAAACATTATTTACATTTTATTGTTTAGATAATCCATTTTCGTACAATCTAAATGTTTCTGGTTATCCTGGTGTTTATAATATCACAAAATGCATTTTGTAATATTTGTTAAAACGTGCGAGGTTACAGTACTTGCAGGGTTTTTCTCTTGTGATAGCCTTACGCTAAAGTGCTAATCTTAAACTGGGTTTGATCCAATGTCCACTGCACATCTATAAGTATAAACAAATTGATTAAGAATTCGGCTATTTGTTTATTGTTTTTGTATTTATAGGGGCCGTTTTTATTGTTGTTGTTATTATTATTATTGTTGTTACTATTACTACTATTACACGTATTATTATTCTATTATTACTACTTCTGCTGCTTTTTCTATCACTACTGTCATGACCTTAATTCTGGGAGTGATGCAGTTTAATTGAGAAACTTTAAGTACGTTTAGTATCTACGTCCACAAAGATATCAAGGTCAAAACTAGCAGAGTTGGGATGGGGCAGAGTGGCATTTACCCCCCCCCCCCTTCCCCCCAAAAAAAACCCCTAAAATAAACAAGTGCTTAGATTTTTCATTGGTTACTGTTCCATAAAAGTACAAGGCTGGGGGAAGGGAGGCAATTGCCAGCAAAATTAGTTGTAATCCATGTAAAATTGTGTAGTGATTATTTTGCACCCCTGTATAGCTGTTTGGAAGTAATGTCAATATAAATAACTGTTGTTGTCCAGATTCAGGCTTATTGTTGTTTAATTCCACTAAAAAGCAGCCTGCCCCACTACAAAAA
>JAECMU010040995.1:1351-11930 GCA_016106625.1 Dracogyra subfuscus
GACGTAGCCCAGTGGTAAAGCGCTCGCCTGATGCGCAATCGGTTTGGGAGCGATCCCTGTCGGTAGGTCCATTGGGCTATTTCTCTTTCCAACTAGTGCACCACGACTGGTATATGAAAGGCCGCGATATATACCACTCTGTGGGGTGGTGCATATAGAAGATCACTTGCTGCTAATCGAAAAGAGTAGCCCATGAAGTGGCGACAGCGGGATTCCTCTCTCAATGTCTGTGTGGTCCTTAACCATATGTCTGACGCCATATAACCGTTAACAAAATGTGTTGACTGCGTTGTTTAATAAAACATTTCCTTCCTTCCTTCTTTTTCCTTTTTAGTGAACCTTTTATGAACTACATTTTGTTCAGTATAATAATCCTTATAACTCATAGCGAATATTAATAAATATATATGAACAAGGGTGGGATCTAGCTCAGTCGGCAAAGTGCTCGCCTGGTGTGCTTACGTCGCAGGATCGAACCTCATCGGTCGACTCATTGGGTTTTCCCCGTCCCAGTCGGTTACAACTGGTATTTCAAATACCGTAAAGCATGCCGTCCTGTCTATGGGAACGTTCAAACATCAGGGTCTAGTATATGCATTTAAGCTCTAGCACTGGCTCTCTCCTGTCCTGTACAGGACTCTCTTGCGAAGCAAGAGCTTGTTCCCACGACAGGCGTGCTTAAACAGTTTGAACAAGTCTCATACCGACTCGGTAACGTCAACCTGACAGGTGTGGCACCGACAGGTGTGACGACACGGAACAAGTTGTCGGCCACTCATAACTTCATCAGTTGTTAATTTTTAATCCGTGTCGTCTGGAAACTGAGACGCATGGCGTATGCGTCATCATAAAATGAAAAACAAACCTATATTTTATTACTGACTTGTAACGGTTTATTGTCTGATTCGCACGTGTTTGACTTAAACAATTGGAGAAGAAGGAAAAAGGAGTACAAAGAAGACGATGAGGTGGCGAAGGAGGAGGTGAAAAAAGAAGAGGAGATGAAGAAGGAGAAGGTGAAATAAGAAAATGAGAATGCGGAAGAGAAGGAGGTAATGGAAGGAGAAAAGGAGGAGGATGTGGAGGAAGAAGAGGATGAGGTGGAGGTGGAAGACGAGAAGGAGGAGGTTGAAGAAGACGAGAAGGGGGAGGAGGTGGAAAATGAAGAAGAGGAGAAGGCGGAAGAATAAGAGGATGGTGAATTGAAAGAAGAGAAGGCGAAGGTTTGAAGAATAAGAAAAAAGAGGAGGAGGTATGAGGTGAACGAAGAGAAGGGGGAAGTGGAAGAATAAGAGTATGAGGAGGTGGACAACGAGAAGGAGGAGGTAGAAGAAGAAACTCCACCCAGGGTCCGTACTTAATGAAGTCACACGCATACAGTTTGTATGGCGTTGTCATGCCATTAATATATCAGACTCTTTCAGAGTCTCCTTAAACGTTTTATAAGCACCAGACCTGGACCCGACGGAACGTCCGTGCGCGCACGTACACACGCGCACACTCACATATACATGCCACAGGTTCCAGTCCCAGCAACGGCATGGGACAATTTGTGAGGTCAGAAAGGATTTAATTATTCCCTGCGTCGGTGCGTTAATATCTATGTATGTAACAGTCAACCTCGACATATATAGAATATATAGATATTCATACATCATACTAGCCAGGTCTGCCCACTGTTTCATGTACATAAGCGGGATCGACCGCGTAGCTTGTAGGCCCCATGCATATAGTTGAGTTAAAGAGCATCCTTGTTATGGATGTCTCAATAGCTCAAAAGGTATAGTGGCTAGTCTGCCAAGTTGCGGGCGATTCGGTGCCATAGATAGATAGATGGATAGATAGATAGACAGATAGATAGATAGATAGTTAGGTAGATAGATAGATAGATAGATAGATAGATAGATAGATATTCTTAATTTCCTCCATAAAATGAAGATTATTAAATAGTTTACAATACAATGACAAATACACAGGACATAATACAGCATCAAAATAAATAAATGTAAAAATACAAAAAGAGTTGCTAATCAATACTAAATAACTTCGTATATCTTTACTATTAGTGTTAAAGAAGAATGTTCTACTTTCGTAGTGTATAGCCAACCAGTAGCATTACACTTTCCCACATATCGTAATCTAGCGACAATTGACAATCTACAGGCAAACCGCCAAGTAAAAATTATGAAAACAAATCTTCATCTTCCCAGAACTTCACAAACAATTCAACATTAACCAAGTCATATACTTTATTAAAGAGAACATCTCTTTCTTTAATTTTATTTTGACAAGACATTAACACGTGTTTAACTATATCATGAGCTACTGTGCCACATAAACATTATTTTGTTTGCAATGGAGTTGAACCAACATGAATGAGTCTAGCGATATCACGAAATCTGTGTGGTTTTTCTAAAGCAAGTTTCCACAGTCTATGTTCAGAACCAGATCTAATTGTACAATAGCGTGAGAGAGACAGTCGAGATTTGAGTTGTCTTTCTACTAAAGTAGTTTCATGGGAACGTATATTTTGCATTAAAAGTTGAGCCCATATGTTTTTAGTCATAAACATAGAATTGCATACATAGTTATCTATCACACCACACAAATCATATTTACAAACTAGATGCAATATTAAAGATAGGAGACTTAGTATCCCAGTTCTCGTAATGAATTAACACTGATTTACACCTGTGCTGCCCAAGTCTGGCTAAAAACATCTATTTAAAAATAAACGATGACTTTGCATTACAAAGTTTACCCAGGAATATCAGTGTTTGATGATCTATATGCTCTTGTAAAGACATTAGTCCAATCGAGTCTGTGGTAATTACGTTAGGAGTTTGTTTAGGGAAACCCTGCACCTTTCTAGAAAAATAGCGCTGGATTACTTGTAGCATTTCATATTCTTTTAGTGATAGTCGTATCCACACATTACATCCGTATTAACTACATAATAAAATAACTCTTTTCCAGATTTTCAGAGAGGAAATGGGATTAAAATCACCAAAACACAAACCAAAATCAGGATTAGCATTAATTAGTTTTCTAAGTTTATTACAAGCTCGGGTTGTTCGTTCTAATGTTGATTTAGTTGAACTAATCAAACACCAGCATATACAACAGATTCTTTTACAGGTAGTTTAATTTTAAATAGTCTTTGCAGACCTGTTGGACTGTTGCTAAGTAACGTTGTGTCATCAGCAAGGAGTATACAAGGATACGCACGCAGATATAGTGACACAGTATAGAAACCTTATAGAAAAATCAGTAACTATCCGAGATGTTCCGAATACAAGTCGCTGGCCCGAAGTCTGTCTTCGTTATCAGCAAGGGGAGAAAACTGTGGTAACCGGAAACAACCAGATGCTTGGCTGACAACAACAAGAAGTTTTGTAATCAAGTGCCTTCATCATGCCTTTAGTCGTGAAAGACTTTACGTGGGACCAGAATGATACAACTGTCTTTGTTACAGTTCCGTTAAAGGGTGTAAAAGCTAACAAAGTCGATATATTTTCATCCGAGGAATATTTAAAAGTGAGAATACACTTATCATATTATTGTGTTGTCTGTTACCGTTGTTTATGTTAAAGCGATAACGGTCTTTACGAAACCGTCCGGTCCACCATTTTTTTTATGGGGATTATAAACGAATGAGAAATACTTCCGAACGTCAAATATTTTGTCATCATTTGCAGATATAATTGGTTGTAACTGATGATATTTACTTTCTGTTCTTTATAAAATATTGTAAACTTTTCATTTTGGGGGATATGAACGCTTATAAAAACAATGGAAGTGGTAGTGCAAGCCTGGAAATAAGTGGACGGTCACAGTCATTGTCCGGTACGTATTTGTGATTTGTCACGATTTGACAGTCGCGTATTTAATATTAGCGGTCATCTTGTCCGGCACAAAACCTGCTATTTCTATTTTGTCTTAGCCGATTTCTCTATATTTTGAGGGAAAAAAAAAAAGGAGACATATTTTGAATATTTCGCGACTAGTGTGCACGTGCACAAAGCTTACATTAGTTTTTATGGTAACTAAATACAAACGAGGCGGCATTTACATTTTTTCACAAGAAAAAACAACACACAAATTGTTTTCGTCTATTAATAGACACGCCTAATGACCTCACCTCTGCGAATCATTGGTTCAATGGTTGACACAAACGGCGTGATAATTATAAGCGTCTTTTAGCACTAAAGTTTACCTTTAAAATTAACTGACAATTAATTGATTCCGATTATAATTATTTAATGGAATGTTATTGCACCTCTAAAACGGAACGGTCACACATCGGTCATTATTAATATTATTTTGGGGGAAGAGACACCTCAACCGATTACTACAGCTGGTGTCTATTAATAGAGCGGGACCGCGTTGCACACCAAAAACCCCACTGTGAACGCTACGCATTTCTGCTCAACTATGCACAACGAATAGATCTGCACGCAAACATATTTAAATACAAGGAAGAAAACACCCAAACGTACTACTAACAATTTTTTAATTTATAACTTTTATTTCCTTGACGAATTGGCAGAAATCGCGTCTCGCGAAATATGTCTGCTGCACTTACACTGCTTATACGGAACGCGGGTTCCGATCAGAAAATCGGCAGCCGACAGCACAACATTTTTGTCCCCCACCCCCTCAAGCGAAGTTAATTATGTCAATAAATAACATAAAATAACAAATCAATAGAACACGTCTTATACTTTATACGGGTCAGTATATATTAAAAAAAATAATAACAATAAAACGTGAAACTGAGAATATAATGACGTCAACACCCGTGCAAGCACAACGGATATCACATGGTGTCCGTAAAGGTAAAGAATTTAGAATGTCGAAAAAGATTACATCTTTTCTTGGATAAAACTACAAGTGTAGCAAGTACAAGCACGTGTGGTACTATTTACACACTGGCATGCAATTTGGTGACAGGTACATTTTAATTTGTGACAGGCACAAATTGACTGATATAGGACAGCTTGACAGGCACGGTCCAAATAATTATTTCCAGGCCTGTAGTGTTTATCATTAAAATCATTTATCTTGAGTGTCAAATATTATGTACACCGCCTTTACAAAAACAAAACTACTTTTTATCAGCTGGCGATAATACTTTATCACAGCTATCGATTCATTCAATGAACATGGAAATAACAAAAATGTATCCGACATTAGGAAATCACTTTACAAATATCGTTACAGGGTTCGAACTTAACTGTTGCCTGATCGTGCCTGGCGACTGAAAACAATGGCGTGTGACTGAAAACCACCAGTAACGTTGCCCGCCTGCCGATAGATTTCTAAAAGCAAAATTTAAAATTAATAAATAAATAAAAGTATAAAACTAGAACCGGGAAGTGAAAGTGCTGTCACCACTTGCCCGGATTCCAGCTCAATAAAAATGTTAATTGCAGACACTGTCATTATTGTTTTTCGTATATCTTGAAATCTTTATTAAAAATAATGATATTAAAACTTTGATCGGTCCAGCAAAACCAGAACTGCCGTGAATGTCAGACCGATATCATCTTCGTTTCAATTAAAAGACGAGTTTGCTTGTATTTCTTATTTAAACCTTTTTGCACTTTTTTGTAGGCAAAATAAGGAGTATGTCTTTTTACAAACAATATGGTAACAAACTACTGCCCCCTGCCCTTTTTTTGTTTTTGTTTATTGGTGGGGTTTTTTGGGTTTTGTAGACTGTGGTGCCGAGCAGCCGCCTTCCTTTAATTTTCACCCAGCGTTCAGATGCATTAGTAATGTTCAAACCCAAAAAAATTTCAATAGCAAGTTTGCATTGGAATTTGGTTATTGTAAGGCGATTCAAAATGACGTCATTCAAATTCAAATTAAAAACTGGTCTACTAACCTTGACCCGTCAAATTTCTATAACAAGTAACAAAGTTACAGGTTGGTATTTTGTTGGTAAAACAAGGGTGCGAAAAATTACTGTCGTCGACCTTAGATCACAGTACATGAGTAGGGTTGAAAAACGTTATGTTAGTTCTTATTTTAACTGCAGTTCTGTTCCGAGCAAAATTGCTTGGAACCGCTGAGATCTGCTATAGGCATGTCTCAGGTAGATTAACCTCGACATGCTTGCACTCGAAGGTTAATTTTGATGAACTAGGTTAGTTATTTACAATACCTTTTCAATAATTTTGTTCTATAAAAGCAACATAATGTTTATATATATTTTGTAATCCAGTATCACTACATTTGCCTTTGAAAAATTAAACATTTTGACTATTCTGTGTACAGAAGACACAATGAGGCATTACAGGACTAAAGGTTTGTTTTATTCCGTAGACTCTTAATTCATTCCATCAAAATATACCCTTTGAGATTTATGAGTATTAAATTGCTGGCTCAATTGTTGATCCACTGCGTTCTCAAGTGGTTATAGTGCTCGGCTACAATCCTGATGGTCTAGAGTTCGAATTCAGAACCTAGCACTACGTTGTTTGTAGTGTTTAATGCAATGTCCACTTGATATCACTATTCCAATACCCAAAATGGGGTGCGGGCAGAAAAACCAGCCTCAGTGGTGTAGTGGAATTGAGGCTGGTAGTCATGTCATGTCATAGGGTTTAACGTGCACATTCAGAACAAGCTGTTGTAGCACACACCTATCATGGGTGCAAGGGCTTGTGAAGCAAGCTCTTTCGTCTAAGACAGAAAGTTGGGGGGAAAGTAGGAGGGACCGCCTGCACTGGCAGATGCAAGGGAGCACCAGCAGTCCGATCAAGATCGGGAGCAGGCGGGGTTAGTGGTGGTGGGTCTATGGAATTTTGAATGGAGCATTAATTATGCCAAAGAGAAAATGTGCACATTTCAGTATGAAGGAATTTTGGCGCAATGTTTTGAATGGTCAGCCAAAAGAAAAAAGAATACATATAGTTTTGGAGTTTATTAGATCGAGAGTAGCTCGTTAATTAGACCTCATTGCTGCTGTGGTGCCTCCCGTTGTTAGGCTGGTAGGTAGCCTACTGGGTTTATCTCCCAGTGCCAAATCCCACCCAGAGCAAGTTCAATAACTCCTTGACTTCTCATACACTAACCACCACACCAACTAACCACTGTCCTGAACAGACAGTCCAGATAACTGAGATGTGTGTACCCAGTACAGCATGTTTTAACCTTAATTGGATATAAACTGGGAAAAAAATGTATAAATTAAACAGTTGGAAAAAGTACACCATTGTGTGGAGGCAGCAGACTTCCTTTCTCATTATCTGTATGGTTCTTAACCATATGTTCAACGCCATATCACTGTAATTAAAATGTGTTGAGTGTCTTGTGAAATAAAACATTCCTTCCTTCATTAAAATACTTCTTTTCAGGTGAGTTATCCCCCTTACATATTTGAATGTCTTCTCGAAGCTCCTGTGGACGACGAAGCCGGCACAGCTCAGGTTGGGAATGGTGCAGTGCTTTTCAAACTGAAAAAGAAAGACCCAGCTCAATGGTCCAGTTTACAGTCTGAACAAGCTGGTATGTATCTTCCTAGCTTGCTTCAGTACAATTAGTAAGAGATAGTGTTGAAAATCAGCCGTTGTTTAGTCGACAATGAAAATTTTTATTGTCGAAAACAGGTCTAGTTCTGGGTGAGCAAAATATTTCACCAAATTGTCTATTCAGTGTTTCCCCCAGGATTTTTGTTCAGAGGGTTGGCAAAATAGTTTGATGTTAACTGAGTCCCCATAGGGTGTGAAAATTCTAGGGGAGCTCAGGGGCATGCTCCCCAGTAATGTTTTTTTTAAATAATTATTTCCAGTTGTTTTTAGATGCATTGTGAATACATAAGAGTGTCATGTACACTTATAGAAGGAGATATTTTAAGATAGATTTTAATAATAACATTTATTATTTTTAAATATTTACATAATGTCAAAACAATAATTTGAAAAGAAGTATAAAAGTATTAGACTAAGCACAAAGAGAAAATACATATTTCTGAATTACTGATTGTAATATATATTATCTATCTATTTATCTAAAAGTAAACCCAGGGTCTTCTAGAATTCTTTTAAAATCCACCAATTATGGGATTGGTGATTTTAAAAATTAATTATCATGATTGAATATTCATTAATTCTACTTCTGTATGTATATCTGGGGTTCTAGAATTTAAAAAAAAAAAAAGATTTTTCATGCAGACCAATGAATAATCTTTTTGACTGGTCATGATAAAATATTCACCTGCTAAATTGTAAGCACTCAGTGACTGATAAAATAAATAAAAGACAATAGTTGCATAAATCAACAGTTTTTTTCTAAAAAATGTCAATTATTACATGAAACTATTTCGCCAAATTAAAATATAGTTTGCCAACTACTTTCACAATTCAAATGCAAATTTGGTGAGTGCCAGAGGTAGCCGTGAGATAGCAAATACAGCGAAACCATTAAAGAAATTAAAATACTCTCAAAACTCAGGACTTCTAGAATTTTTATATAGTCCACTAGCTATGGGATCAGTTATTTTACAAATTTACTACCCACGATTAAAAATTCAGTTACCCTACTTTACTTTAAGTTAATATATTTTGTACTAATTAATGGTAATAATCAGATATGACACCTAAAGAGGGAGATAGAGCTTGAAAACACTAACACTTGGAGTTGGTACATGTAAATGGGGCAGGATATATATATTTATTTATTTATTTACAAAATAGACAACTGCAGCATTTTACTTTTTTTTCTTTTCTTTTTTTACTAGCTGTCAGGCATGTCAATAGTAGATATTTACTAGCCCAGCATTGAATATCACTAGCCATTGGAGTGGGGCTACCATAATCTAGAAGCACTACAAAACTGGACATTTCTAATGTTCCCTTTTTAAATATATACGTAACAGAACCTCTCTTAACCAGATACCTCTTGAAAACAAACATTTTGCTTGTTCTAGTGGGTGTCCAGTTTAAGGGGTTTCACTGTATGTACTAAGATAGTCGATAGTGTTACCATTATTTTAGTAAGATAAATTTGTTCTAAAAAGTTACTCAGATTGAAAATACAATACAGTATAGATACTATGTGATTTGTTTCTAGCAAAGGTTTTCTTTGAATTAATCTGATTAAAACCACAAGGAAGGTAATTGTTATTGAGATATGTTTCATGATCCATTATCAAATATTGTGGAAAAAGACAGGTAACTTTTAATTGAAAAGTTACTTGTATCTTGAACATCTTCGCTTACAATTTATTCCATTTTATTTTAGTTCACCTGTTAGGGCTCTATATTTCACTAATTTGGGAACAACATGGGATTTTGTCTTCTCCAAGTTGTTTTAGTTCAGTAGTACTGTCATTAACAGCTGCTGTAAGATGTCAGAAATGCATTTCAAGCTATTTTAATCTGATTGAACTTAACATTGCAGTCGTTTTTGAGGTGAAATATTTTAAGGTCAGCATGTTTTTACTTAGCCCGCCTAATGCGTGGTCGGTCTAGGATCGATCCCCATCAGCTAACCACTGGGTTTTTCTGTCGACATAACCATATGTCTGATGCCGATATAACCATATTTATAATGTGTTGAGTGCATTATTAAACAACACTTAAAAAAAGAGAGAAAAAAGTTTGTACTTAATGTAGGCATAACATTTATTGCCTCATCTTTGGTGCAGTCTAGGGATGGGACGTAGTCCAGTGGTAAAGCGCTCGCTTCAATGCGGAGTGGGTCTGGGATCGATCTCCGTTGGGCTGTTTCTCATTCCAGCCAGTGCTCCATGACTGGTATATCAAAGGCTGTGGCATGTACTACCCTGTCTGCGGGATGGTGCATATAAAAGATCCCTTGCTGCTAATCGGAAAGAGTAGCCTATGAAGTGGCTCATGATGATTTTGCAACAGCAGGTTTCCTCTCTCAATATCTGTGTGGTTCTTAACCATATGTCTGATGCCATATAACTGTAAACAAAAATTGTTGAGTGTGTTGTTAAATAAAACATTTCTTTTTTTCTTTGATGTGCAGTCTAAAACCCTGACTGTATAGATGTTTTCTTTTATCTGTATACGAATGAATAAATTAATTTGTGGAGTGTTTTCTGTAGCTGACAAAGATGTAATGAGACAGAAAAGACAGGAAGCTATAGAGTCTGCTCACTCACGGTCAGAAGAAGCCAAGAAAAAGAAGGCTGAGCAGAAACGGTTAGATGAAAAATATACCATCAACGAGATTATGAATGTAAGTGTGCATGGTAGTTTAATAACATTAACAAACCCAGTAATTAAGACCATTAAAAAGGTTAGTTTTTTTTTGGTTTGTTTTTTGTTTATCATGATAAAGGTAATAATAGAAAATGTTATTGTAAAGAATTGACATATAATCATTTTGAAACATACATACTTAATTATCTTTTCAATAAAGAATTTAATATCAAAATATGCATATGTATTTTTCAAAAGAATTATGATATAAGTGTGGCATTTGTTATTTCATTTGTGAATGCTATCTGGTGTGTAAAGAGTGCTGTCGAGCAATAAACTGCTCTCCTGAAGTGATGATGGAGAGCAATTGCTCTCTGTATGTATATTATATTTAAAAAAAA
>JAECMU010041000.1:0-16817 GCA_016106625.1 Dracogyra subfuscus
CGTACATAGGATTTTGAAAAGGGGGGGGGGTTCGATTTTGAAAAGGGGGGTTCCAAAATAGATTGCAAAGATATATTTCTATGTTGAGTAAATATAATAATGTTAGATACTAGTACCAATGTCAGATATATTAAATTATATATAAAAAAAACTATTTCGGGTCGTACGCCCATGGTCTCAGAGTTTCAGAAGTATGCGCGTTTTCAGAAATACAACAAATACATTTCATGTTGTTACAAACACCAGGATGATCATACACACTTAGGATATTCAGAAATGTGTATCATAATCAAAGCAATTAAAAAACCCCACCAAAACAACTAAAGACTAAGTCCAGTTATCAAAAATGGCTCTAATAGGGAAACATAGAGTCTGACACATTAAACTCGTAGCACTACAATACGCCATGTGTAGGTGTGAAGAACTTGAAATCCAGCAACTAGGAGCAGTTATTAATTTGTCTTTCATATTATAGCCATCCTTATTTTGTAGAGACAATGGTTTGGCCATGACGATATGTTGTCACAAATTACTGTCAGGTGCCTCGTCTATAGGACAGCCACTCAACTAATATATCAAAAGATATGGTATGTGCTGTCCCGTTTATGGTATATCATTGCTGCTAACGGAAATATATACTGTAGTGGAATGTGTTGGGTGCCCAGTCATGTTGGCATTAAGGTTAATATAAAGACAGCTTCTCATGCCAAGTCTGCTTTGAATTTACCCTCGAGACACTCGAGATAATAAAGCATGAGGTCGTCTTGTGTTGTGCCTAGGGCCTCCACGAGTCCAAAATATTGAACTCGGAGTACTCCAGTATCAAACTCGACCCGGAACCGAGTACCCGCCACTAGATAAAAATGAGACTACAGAATAAAGTAAATTAGTATTATGCTGAACATGGATGCCAAATCATACCATTTATAATACTGCATTCCATACATTCAACATTTGTTTTCCCTTCATCTCTCATTTTAACTTTTTTTCGTGCTAATATCCAATTAAGGTTCAAACACGCTGTCCTGGGCATACACCTCAGCTATCTGGGCTATCTATCCATGACAGTGAGTTAGGGGTTTGCTTGTTAGCAATTAGTGAGAGAGAAGAGGGTGTAGTTGTCTTACGCCTACCCGATGAGTCGTTAAAACACGCTCTGGGTGTGTGCCGGTACCGGGGTGCGAATCCTGTACCGACCAGCATTATGTCCGATGGTTTAACCACGACGCCACCGAGGCATAACATAAAATTAAATGAGAATGCTGTTTTTTGCACGGGTACTCTAGTCCTGTGAACAGAACGTGCCCGAGTACTCGTGGAAGCCTTAGTTCTGCCCGTGCTATACATATCAGGCACATTATTTTATTTTGAGGAACAAATGTGATCACTGCCAGCCTACCCTGACTGTGTGACATATCTAAAGCCGACGAGAAAAGACATATTTGGTGAGAGAAATGTGGTGGAATCTTTTTAATTTCACCCAAAATTAATTTTAAAGATTTTAAAACATTTTTGTATCGATACACAATTTTAATATATACTTACCTAAATTTTTGTATTGCCTTGTACTTTTCCCCACAGCGCTTAATATTTTGTTTTAAATAATTATATATATAATTTTTATTTCAAATGTAAATATTCATCTTCGTATGTTTACCTTTGATACCGAGTGGCCGATGTGTATTATTGTCCTAGGGGTGTCGATAAACATTCATTCATTCATTCGTTCATTTATCCTAAATCTTAAATGTACTTACCTGTTGTATTTATATTTTTGCACAGCTCTTTACAATGTGGATTGTTTTTTAATTGATTTGATTTCACTTCACTTCTTTGACACCATATAACATTTCTGGGGTGTTTGTTTTCGTACTACGGTGTCGTTAAACATTCCTTACCCTAGTTTTTGAACACTACAGCATATATTTCACTGTTAGAGAGCCGTTTATGATCGCTGAAATCAAACATTACTTATATGGTCATCCTGTTGTTTCTAATATTACAAAATGTATTTTTCATATTTTTTTAAAACGCAGGTGCGTCTGAGAAGTAGCTAGAATAGTTCCCGGTTTTAACGTCACAGACTCTTTGTTTCACTAATCTATACACATAGGTGGGCAGATCGTTCACAGAAGGGCCTGGGCACATTTCCACACCACCCACACCCAGACAAGAAGACCAGACAATAATTTAATTACACCATTGTTGTTACATAACGGGATGGGAGGAATATATACATATACAATTTATAACATTCACGTGACAAGATGGTTGATAATAAACATATACAAATACTAACAGATACAATTCTATAAGAACAAGATGTATAACAAATATTCTAAATACATTAAATACATGTACAGGTAGTCGTTCATATAAGTATATATATAAAATCTAGATATACATCATATGTGACCAAGTACTTATAAGCAAATATGTCGTCGTAATCACAATAATTATATATTTTTGTTTTGTTTGGTTAGAGACATTTAAAATTACATTTATAAAATATGCTAATGTCTTTAATATCCTGATTCGTTTACTGTTCATTAAGTCTTTAAATGTATAAGTACTTGATCGTTTATAGTAATACATAGAGGATATTTCATGTTTTTGTCAAATATGATTTATATCTCATCGTGTGAAGTTTGCAATCATATCTCAAGAGATAAATCATATTTGACAAAACACATTTAATTTACTATTTATTATATAAATATTGGCAATTTACCTTTATTGTTAAAATCCCAGCAGCAAAATAGTTTCTGCTTTCTTGCAGTGAAGATAACACTTTCTACAGTGACGATAACACATTTTAGAGTGAAATAGTGAAATATTCACTCTAAAGTGTGTTATCGTCACTGAGTGACTGATAACGCTTTTATGTCACTGATATTTTAGAGTATATACTGGACCCTTGAATTATGATAAAAAATACAAACAAAAAGATAGTGAAACTCATCGCCAATATTGTTTACGTCACATAGTGTACAAAGTCTCTCACCTATACATATGTTATACCAACACCCGTTTCAATGGGTAAGTAATGGTTAGACGTTTAAAAATGTATGATAACTGAACACAGCTTTTAAAATATTATACTAGAATAATTTTCAAGAAGTAATTTTTCTTTATATAGCTCATAACGTTTCCCTCTCGATGATTGTAATAAGTTATTTCTCCATGTTTGTAAATATTGATCGTACTGCCTTTGTTTGATTTGTTGCGAGAGACAAGAAACTGATATGAAAGATTGAGATATCCATGCACTGCTCATTCCTAAGTTATCCAAAATGTTTTTGATAGCGATGTTCCAATTATAGTTAGTTCCTTTAGTATGATGATCATTTAACATAGTTTTGTATAATAAGAAAAACAGTTTTGATTCTTATTCTGACATAAACCGTGTCCAGTAACATATAATTCTTCTATGTATAAGTGATTCAACTGGCATTCTTATTAAACAATTCAGAGCTCGCCAGAGTCACCACTAGATTTTTGAATTTTTAAAATTATTATTATTTGTTTATAAAACGTATTATTAATAATACGTAATGTATATACACCAAAAAAAGATTATTAATATCTATACTAAAGGCATCGTTATAATACAACGTCTTATTAATGTACAATTAAAGGGACATTCCTGAGTTTGCTGCAATTTTTAAGATGTTATCTACTAACAGAGACTTTTTGACGTCTGTATTTGTATATCAAATATATTTTTCTGCATAAAATATTAGTGGTTGTATATTAAACGTCTTTCTGGTCGTTCGAATATTTGTACTAGGCTAAATTTCATTTTGTTTCTTAAAAAGATTTTTTTATCGTACGTACGAAAGTATTTGAAGACAAAATCCAGTTTGGGCTTCTTACAAATATTAAGACGACCAGAAACACATTGAATATACAGACAATGATATTCTAAGCAAGGAAATATATTAAATATATAAGTTTAATCATAGAAATATTTTAATAGTTGAAAACATCTTACAATGCAGCAAACTCGGGAATGTCCCTTTAATATATAACCACTGGGTATTTTTCTCGACATTACCATATGTCCGACGCCGATATAACCGTCATTATAATGTGTTGAGTGCGTCGTTAAACAAACAAAACAAACTTTAATATATAGCCCATGGAGACTATTGTCTGTTCGCACACACATAAATACACGACACACAATAACGGCTTAAAGAGTGACATTGCATCATCATCTTATAAACTCCCGTTTTGGTGATTAGCTGGACCGTCAGTTCACATGGATATTAGCTTTTTTCATATGAGCGGGATTAAGCTGAATCAACAGCTTGCTAACCTGGGGTGTAAGGAGTCTGATCGAAGCTTCTCGGTCGACCCATTCTTTGACTACGTTTTTCTGCGTGGCAATCACAGCCTGACGCCTGGTGTATGAAACGGCGTAGAATGTGCTGTCCTGTCTCTTGGGAAAGTGCATAGTATGCGGGTTACCTCTAAGTCAATATGTCAGAATAACTAAAACTGACATCCAATTGTTGATGATTAATAAAAACAATATGTTCTAGTGGAGTCGTTAAACTTTCGAGAGTTACGCTACTATCATGACCTAATGTATTGGTCTCACAAATTTGAATCAAAGTGTTTTCAAAATACTGTGATATTACATAATTCTACTGCAGCAAGATAACAAGTTAATAACACAATCAACTTAATAAACCAATGGTGTTCTTAAACTAGTATATATAGTTTATAAATAATTGGAACCATGAAATAGCCCATGCACCGTAAACAAATACACTGACTGTCTTGAAATAACATTGTCATAAACAAGTACAGAATTATTCAGTTAACATACCTTTACATATTAACTGTTGTAAATTTAATTACAGTATGACAGTCTGACATGTTCGTTAAATAAGTCGAACCAGATCATCCCATGATGCCTCTACCTCCTGATCTAGCAATGGAATAATCCTATCTTCATCCACGACACATAAAATACAATCGGGTATCTCGTACGCTCGCCTAGGATCTGTCAATACAATAAGTCTGTATGGTGTTCTCCACGTCACAGCGCTAATCGCAACTTGAATTGTAAACCAAGACCAACCATCGTCGATGAAGTTGTGTGTAAAAAGAAGAACCGTTTTCCAGCTGTTGTTTATGCCATACATAATCGACTCTGCAAGTGGTTCTCCTGGAATTGAGTTGCGGTCATGCAAATATATTCTGTAGTTATAGCGTCTTTCCAAGTGCTCTGCTACAGTAAGACATGCTTCTCTCCAGTCTCTGTCGGCGTAGCACAGACAGATATCAAACTCAAAGTCTGCTCTTGTGGGACACATAGCACATTTGCGAATAAGGTTCTTAAAGAAATATATGGCTTGAGTTTTGTGTTTTATTACTGAAAATGAAGACACATAAACTAAGATAATAAATACAGATAGTGGAACAGCTATGGATAACCACATCTGTCCAGCACAGTGACGCCACAGCCGTTCAGCATTAAGATCCATGACTCGAACAGTCGATCCAGTTTCTGTAGTACACGAATACTGTCCTCTGTTATACGTGTAATTGTTTCCCTGAAGCCAATATATAAAATACACATTCTTGCCACAAACACAGGCAAACCTGTTCCCTGTCAGATCCA
The DNA here is from genome assembly GCA_016106625.1 of Dracogyra subfuscus. NCBI lineage: Eukaryota > Metazoa > Mollusca > Gastropoda > Neomphalida > Peltospiridae > Dracogyra > Dracogyra subfuscus. Next base: position 5,636 of record JAECMU010041000.1, read on the forward strand.
AATAAAACGAGTTTTTGCGGGCATGCTTGTCCAACGAACTAGTTGTTGATTCATCGAGAAATTCAATTTTATTGTGATCCATTTTCAGCGTCAACAGATTGGTACAGTCGTTGATACTGAATGGAATAATACGAAATTTGTTATTTGATAATATCAAAGTCTGAAGTTTGGAATTGCTTCGAAATATGCCCTTAAACAGGCATCTGATACCGTTACCAGACAGATCCAGAAACAGCAACTCTGACAGATTTGAAAAAAGCCGTATGCCGTTTTGGCAAAAGTAGTTTTTTGGAAGGGATACATTATTCAAATGGAGGTATTCTAAAGCAGGAAACGTGTCGAAAAACGACACAGCAAGTGTCATCTTACGGTTGTGTTGTATTTTCAGTGTTTTTAACTTATCAAAGCCTATGACGCTTCCTTCCAATGACACCCGGTCATAGTAACTTGCTGACAACTTCTCGAGAACATTTGTTTTATCGACAGTGTAATTACCATTAACAGATACATCTTTTATAAAGGCATCAATAATTATAGTTTTTAACCTTCGAGGAAATCTGTATATGATGTCAGATTTCATATTCCAAAACAAAAATCTGTTAATATTTGTTTCGAGATAGCAAGCCAGTCGAGAAACATCTACATATTCAATATTGCTTGAAATGAAAAAACCTACTGACAGTTTTGGATAGTTGCCATATAATATATTACCATGAATATCTAAGTGTTTAATGCATCTAGTGAATATATTACTTTTATTAAATAAGCTTACAAAATCAATGTATAATATGTTGTTTTCTGCCAAATTTAATTCAGACAAACATATAGTTTCTAAATACTGCAAATGTTCCGAGAGGAGTTGCTCATCATGAATTCTGTCGATAATTGGAAAATATATATTGTCGACTTTCTTGAAATTCAAAGATGACATGTTGGTTCCACGTAATCCATGCAGTACCTGTAAAGATTGGTGTAATCCAATTGGAGAATTTTCTAGGTTGAATTTTTTCAGATGTTTTAATGGTGCCAGCGCATCTATGTGCATTTTGTAGATGTTACAGAATGACAGATCCAAAGTCGATATGCTTGAAGAGTTAAAAACAGACAGAGAATCGTTATATAGAATTTCAATATTGCAGTGTGCAGATGTACCAGATAAGTTCAATACTCTAAGACTCTTCATTGCTCCAAAGCCTGAACTAAATTTAGCTTCTTTGAAACTGTCTATTGTTAATTCCTGTAACCTGCTCAGGGGTTGAAATATTACGTCTGGGTATTCTCCAGTTTTACTGTTATCGTTAAACCCCATGTTCAGTGATGTCAAGCTTCCCAGAAATTTGAACACATTATATGGGAATGAGATATTATTATATCCTAAGTTGTTTTTACTAAGGTTAAGGTATTGCAGCTGAGAACATTGGGTGAATACCTCTCCTGGAAGACGGTTTAATCCATTATAGGAGAGATCGAGATACACAAGAGATGAATAATTAAAATCTTTAATCTGTAAGGTTACGTTATTTTCGCTCAAATCCAAGGCCGCTATGTTGGCATTCAGGCGAGGAACTTTTTGGAGATTCCGTCGACTGCAATTCGCAAACAAACCTCCAAACTTTGCCGAATAATTAACGGAACAATTGTATGGTGTCATTCCAAGGACTACACAAAACGTCATTGTTGATAGAATGATCAGTTTATCTGAAATCTATACAAATGTATATAATAAGTAAATAAAAACACTATCACTACTACTGGACTAAACATTTTTGTCTAGTTTCACATTGTACCTTTTATTATTTTATCAGTTCCGTGGGTCACAAACCGGAAGTGTGGGTTTGAAACGCTTTCTATCTTTTACAACTAGCATTCTATGTTAATTAATATATACGGACGACCAAAAGAAAGTATACCGAAAGATTATTTGTGCTGTTTGTGAGATGTGGAGTACACGTTCGACTGTTATTAGTGTATATACCGTGTACGAATTTCGCCAAATGATTATACTTTTGAAATACAACGTTAACACGGGCATCAATTGTGTTTGGTGTCGTTTTTACTATTTATAAACAATTGATCGGTATGCTTTCTTTTAATCGTCAGTATAGTTTTACCCTGTAAATAGCATTCTAAACTATAGTAAACACGACAAAAGATACTAGTCGGTTCAAACAACACTTAATAGTAAATCTTAAATCAGAGATTAATATAACTTGTAGAATGCAGGAAATTGCATTTTTGGATATCTAGTTTTCAGAATTTTACGGGGAACATTGCATTGCGCACTCGATCTCAGTCAGCTGCGTTCAAGTAACTTTTTTTTTTTTTTTTTTTTTTTTTAAACGTTCCCTTTCGTTTCAGTAAAATATTTTATAAATATATCATTGTTTTGATCAATTTGGTGTTGTTTTTGTTGTTTCTAATAAAGGGTGGAAAATTACGAAATATCTTTATGTCATTAAAAATACCATTTCATGGTGCTTTTACGAATACTGTTTTTATGTGAATTCGTGATGTGTGAAAATAATATTTTCATTCAATGTTTTACAATTCGTGAAAATATGTTTTTCACACACCTCTCGTTGACATAAAAACCGTGTTAAAAAAACAACGAAATAAATAGCCTCTATGTATCCAATTAATGCTCAAGCACGTTGTCCTGGGCGCACATTCAAGCTATGTGGGCTGTCTGCCCAGGACAGTGGGTTAGTGAGAGGGAGGTTGTAGTGACTTTACACCTACCCATTGAATGGTTACACTCCTTCTGGGTAGAAACCGATACCGGGATGCGAACCCAGTACCTACTAGCCTTATGTCCGATGGTGTAACCACCACACAACTGAGGCCGGTGTACTATACATACTCTGCGTTGGTTCTGATGAACGATCTCAACAACTACTAGCCTTAAAGCCGATTGTTTAACCACTCCGTCATTGAGAGATTATTTTAATCAGAAAAAAGAAAAAGAAAGAAATGCTTTATTTAACTACGCACTCAACACATTTTATTTACGGTTATATGGCGTCAAATATATGGTTAAGGACCACACATATTTTGAGAGGAAACCCGCTGTCGCCACTTCATGGGCTACTCTTTCCGATTAGCAGCAAGGGATCTTTTATTTGTGCTTCCCACAGACAGGATAGCACAAACCATGGCCTTTGTTGAACCAGTTATGGATCACTGGTCGGTGCAAGTGGTTTACACCTACCTATTGAGCCTTGCGGAGCACTCCCTCAGGGTTTGGAGTCAGTATTTGGATTAAAAATACCATGCCTCGACTGGGATCCGAATCAAGTACCTACCAGCCTGCTGACTGATGGCCTAACCACGACGCCACCAAGGCCGATTTAGTTTAATCAGATTCAAAGACCAGGTAACGTGTCACAAGATAAGACAAGACAAGAAGTTATTACACTCAGGCCGTATTCTACGGCATATGAGGACATGTGTTCAATGGTAGGACATGGTTTACAGGAGCAATTGACTAGCATGGTTGGAAAGCGTTTTACTAAATTGTTTTACAGATTAAATCTATTTTGAAATTTAAATAGCAAGTAACGTTATTTCTTAAAAATTGTAGAATTTTAAATGGGGGATTTGAAAAACAAAACCACGCAATATCGCTTGTACCCGCTCCCCACACCAAACAGTGAAGTGAAGGACATTGCATCATTCTTTCTTTCAGGTTCAGCGGGATCGACCGCATAACTAGTTAAAGAAAAACCTTTTCTATGCATGCCTCAATAGCTCAGAAGGAATCGTGGCAAGTCTGCCGGCGATTCGGTGTCACAAGTTCGAGTCCAAGCAAGGGCATGCGACTTTGGGAAAGATGTAATTATTCCCTGTGGCAGTGCGTTAATAACTACGCATGTAACAGTTATCCTCGATATACATACAATATATAGATATTCAGACATCAGTTCATACATACATATATACAGATATCGGGATTCTTTTGTCATGACAGCGGCAATGTTTGTTCTGTAGTCAAAAATACAATAGACCATTCACAATGGATTTGTAAAGTTTGCCGTTAGTTATAATCTACAAATAGGGCTCTATCGGATAATCGATTATAACGGTTATTAGTTTACATTTTATACCAGGGCTATATAATTAACCGGTCAATTCCACTTAATTGTATGTCAGTTTATTGCATAAATCGATTATTTTCATATCTGTTTATAGCATAAATCGGTATTTGTATATACTGGTTTATAGCATAAATCAGTTATTTCCATATCGGTTATAGCACAAATCAGTTATTTGCAGATCTGTTTATAGCATAAATAGGTTATTTGCATATTGTTCTGCTGCACAGAAAATTATATCGCATAACTGAATAGATTTATAAAGATAAATATTGGTTAATTGCATACAAAAACCAAAACATTTTAGAAAATTTTAACATAAAAATGTCCACAATATTTAAACGAGCTGAATGGTTAACAACTAATGTGCACACAGTGCACCCTCAAGATGAATATTTTGTATGTTGTTATTACTTTAAAATTTTCTAGATTTTAAATGGTAATAACATATATATTAAAAGGAAAACAAATAATGTAAAAGCGGCGTTACTAAAGCATGTGATGTACATTGTTGATTAACTACGAATGCTGAGGCACGAACATTTGTGGTAGTGCATATAGTAGTATTTTTAAAGGTAGGGTCAACTCAAACAAGACCTTATGTGTTGGAAAGATGCATACCCGGACCACTAACACATACACTTTAAAAAACAAAAAAAACAAAAACAACAACAACAACAACAAACAAACAAACAAACAAACAAACCCCAAAGAACCGCGTAATTTTCGAATTAAATAAAAACATGATTATTCCTGCTAACTGGGGACAGCCATTTTGTTTCGTTTTTGTGACGTCCGGTGGTATAGCTTGGGGCGAAGTGACGTCAGCTCCGTTCAACTTCTCTATGAACAGTGTAAACAAACGCTCTAATTTACGACAAGGCGCTTCTCTTTTATCAACCTGACTTGTAAAACAACATAAATGATTTGATAGTATAATAAAGTATTTAACTAATTATATTTCAGGTTACATCAATAGAACGAAATGGAGTTATAGTATTTTTATTTTTTTTAATTTTTTTTTATTATTTTTTTTTGTTGGTTTGTTTAACGACGCACTCAACACATTTTAAGTACGGTTATATCGGCGTCGGACATATGGTTATGTCGAGAAAAACCCCCAGTGGTCAGCTGACGGGGATCGATCCTAGACCGACCGCGCATCAGGCGGGCACTCTACCACTGGGCCAGGCTGCCCGCTTTTTTATTTTATTTTATTTTTTTTATTTTTTTTTATTTCTTTTTTTTAAAGGCAAAGAACAATGCATACTATTAGGCCTATTGATAGGCACGTTCGAGCAAAACCTACCACTCACGATACCCAAGTGATACTTTTCTTTTAATTGGGACGACATAAGTAGTCAGTTTTGTGAGTTTAAATGAGGAAAACTACTTAATCAAGAGTGTTACAGAATTATTTACAGTGGAAAAGCAGGACGGTTGGTAATGTCCATTACGATTTGAGGTGTATCCGTGCTGTTATCACACAATACCCTGTGATCTACATAAAAGAGATACGTCTTTTTAGTGTGTCTAGACATCAGCCTCTGCATGCGACATTACATGCCTCATTGCGTGCTATGTATTCCAAATACAGTCGCTCACATGCCCGTCATGAAAAATAGCTGGTTTGTTTTGCTAAAATAGGTACCTAATTATTAATAAATAATAATATGCAATTGACAATTGCAGTTTTAAGGCATATATCTGAATTTTTATGACTTAACGCGCCTACCTATTTTATATCCAATCATATGTCTTGTGCACATGTAATGTTTCTCTTTTTGACTTTCACATATAATTGTTACTCAGAAGGTTTGTCTAAACTTTACTTAGTCGACTAATCTCGAATTGGGTGGCATCTAGGTTAAAATATACAGGAACATGGTGTGTACATTATTGTAGTCATTCGAAGTAAAGAAAATATTATTAATTTCACCAAGCATAAAACTGAAACAATTCTCACATTTGTTCATATCATCACGAAGAAAAAGATATAGATACCACCCATGTCAATTTAGTTCACAGCCTATTATGGATGCTAATTGCTCCAAATATTGGAACCACTTCGATGACAGTCATGTTCCAGAGCTTTAACCAAATATACATAGCTAGCATTTGTCTCTTCGAATGGCAAGATCAATTCCACACGTTGGACACACACATAGCAGATGCTAGGAGTACCGGTACACGGATCATGTTTGCCTGGTTGTATTGTTTGGTTGACAAAAAGGTATTATTAAGGGAACCCTTAGAACACAAGCAGTTCTCGACCTATCTGTGAGGTACCTAACTGATGGCAGATGATGGAACACACTATGAAAAGCTCCAAAGCAAGTGTATTCTTATACCGTGCTTACATAGTGTTCTGCAGCTGATAAGCTGGCTTGACTATAGCCATTATATAAGTTGTTTCCATACAATGCGCTTTACACTTTTCAGAAAGAAATATGTGTCAAATAGAGAGCATTCAACCAACAAGAATATATTTTTCTACAATTGATTTTCTGAAAATTAGACGCCAAATGTGTTTTATCGTAATGATGATGGCTGCGGTGGTGACGTCACTATGATGTTTATGTTGATGATGTCATCAATAATAATTATTCTAATAATAAAGATGACTAATTGAATGTTTCTAAACGCACTTGTGTTTTAATATGTTTTCATTTAAGACATATTACATTATTTCATTATTGTACATAGGTTATTCTGTGTACTCATTGCGCATAATGTGGGTTAAAACGTAACAATGACAACATAAAATGCCATTTTGTAGTTAATTGAAGGCCTGGATACTCTCTGTGTTTGACTTTTTAACTTTCATTTTCATGAAATGTTATATGCTAATCAGATCGTGTACAATTCCATTACCATTCCTATCGAAATTAACTGGTTTTGGCCAAATATTGGCTTAATGTGCTCAAACGTTGGCCGCATTGATGAGATTCCTATTCTTTGGCCAGACCTTCACCACAAAATACTACTGTAGAATATTCAGAAGCTATTAGAAACAGTACAAAACAGTCTGTATAAATAACTGATTTGGCCATTTGGGGCCAAAAAGTGGTCAATTTTGTATTTTGGGGTGACTGAGTTTGTTATGTTTGGAATCAGCAAAGTCTATTACATAGCTTAGGCTTCCCAAACCTTTCTTAACAAATATATTATGATTAAAGTCATCAGTTGGAATAAGCAATGTCTTTTACATAGCTTAGGCTTCCCAAACCTTTCTTCACAAATATATTATGATTAAAGTCATCAGTTGGAATAAGCAATGTCTTTTACATAGCTTAGGCTTCCCAAACCTTTCTTAACACATATATTATGATTAAAGTCATCAGTTGGAATAAACAACGTCTATTACATAGCTTAGGCTTCCCAAACCTTTCTTAACAAATATAATATGATTAAAGTCATCAGTTGGAATCAGCAACGTCTTTTACATAGCTTAGGCTTCCCAAACCTTTCTTAACAAATATATTATGATTAAAGTCATCAGTAATACAATAAACGTCTTTTTCAGAAAATAATTAGTATTTATAAGCACTTATTTTGCAGAAGTTGCACGGTGTTCAAACTTATTCTTTCCTCTTCAATTCACCAACTTTATTACCTATTAGGTTTCATTTATATATCTAACATGCATACGTAACATATCTTCAACTAGTAGATAAATATTATTATAATAATCAAATATAGACTTTAAAAGGATAAACTAATGAAGAACATATTATAATTGCAAACTCCATGAGTAGATGACATTCATCACATTGTATAAGTTTTGCTATGTTATTAATATATTGAATATTGATTTTACAACATTCACATGTTGATCGGGGTTTTTTTCTTCTCGTTTATCCTTTATGAGAGACGCGTCGGTGTGTTCTATTTCCAAATTGTGATTTTCCATTTCATATCGTTTACAAGGCAAATAAAAACACGTATAGGTGAAGTTCACACGATTATGTCGCTATGTGTATAATTTATGAACTTGACCTTCAGGATTTGCATTGTATAGGCCAACGGGAACAGGCAGTTGTCCTCTTTTCGGCATCGAAAATAGCACTATTGCACCGAACACTATTATGAGGGTTGGTCTACAATATCTACCGAAATCCGTTTCAAAATGATACTGTATGACACATAGGGTTGTAACTTGAGGCACGGATCCAGGAGATTGTGTTTTGGCGATGTGCACCACCGTCCCACTCCCGAATTGTGAAGTGCCTCGACAAATCCAGTGTTTTGCAATTTGTATTTAGGGAAGGGGTGGCATAATATCTGTGTGATGCAGGGGATGATTTACAGCTATATAATGTGTTGGTGTGTAGTATATGCCCTTTGTAAACGTTCCATCCCTACCTGGATACTTTAGGCGAATTTGTAAGCTTTGTACCCTATCCAAGATACTTCCTGTACCCACCCGTTATGTCTTCTACTCAAAAACAGTAATTTATGTACATCCTAATGTGCTTTTGATTGTCATAGTGTCTATTACAGCTCAACAGCTTAATTTTAACGACTCGGTGGGTAGGTGTAAGACCACTACACCGACTTCTCTCCCACTAACCAACCACTAACAAATAACCACTAACCCACAGTCTAGGACATACAGTCAAGATAGCTGAGGTGTGTGTCCAGAACAGCGTGCTTGAACCTTTATTGGACATATGCACAACAAAATCTATACATGAAATAAAACTCGTGTAAGCAAATGACGAAAGCGAACCTTTTGATGCTATTGATTTGTTGTGCTTTTAAGAAATACATCCTGCTGAATAAGTGTCAGCTTGTTTAACAACGAAGAATACTTCAAGTGATTATGAACATAAACATACATTTTCATTCTCTCCAGACAAGATTTGAATAGTTTTAGGTTGTGATGTGCCGGGTGAACGTGCAAGTGATATTTTGTCCAAAATACCTTTTATGTGACTATGTGTAAAAACAAAATTTAAAAAACTAAAAAATGACAGAAAACATTATGCAATGTTTAACACGACAAAGTATCCTTTAAAACATAATTATTTATACGACTGTTAACAAACGTTGAGATTTACCCTAAACATGGACGAATTATTTTTGAACTGTGTCGTATCGTACACCGTAATACAACAGTGTGCACTGTTCAGAAATCGTATTTCACTTTGCACTGTCCAGTTATTCCTTTTGGTGTTTCAGACCTCGGTGGACAAGCCAAACCTGACTTCAGGTCTGCGTTAAACTAACGGGACTACTGCGATGACGTTACATACACTCGCTACTCTGGCTTTTCCGCTTATCGTGAAGAGGATGTGATTCCGCAGGGGTCAGTTAAAATAGTTATCAGATATTTTAACAACAATTGCGTCCTACGATCGTAGGCAACAGCACTGAAGCAGTTTCAGACTTTTTAAAACATGTATTCACCTTTCGTGTCAGACTAACAGACTAGATTTGATTAGATGGTTAACGACGAAACATACATCGGCTATTGGGCAGACTAACAGATGTATTTAATCTTCAGACTTCGAACACCGTTGTGTGCCGTTTAATATTTAACAAAAACATATTCACAATACGTGTGGAATAAACACAGCATCAAGCTGTACGACCTGAATACGTATTAAGTTCGTGAGGTTTGTTTATTCGCATTCAAGTACTTGACTGAGATAGCATTACAATTATTTGCATATAAGTAATGGAGAATGTGCGACGAAGATTGGGTTGGTGAAACATAATCCGCGAGCCCCGGCCTGCTGCGTATGAAACGTTTAGTTTTTGTTTTCTTTTGTTTAACGACGCACTCAACACATTGTAATTACGGTTATATCGGCGTCGGACATATGGTTATGTCGAGAAAAAACCCAGTGGTTAGCTGACGGGGATCAATCCTAGACCGACCACGCATCAGGCGGGCACTGTACCACTGGGCTATGCTGCCCGCTGAAACGTTTAGAGTCAACTAGACTCTTAACAGAACCCGAGACCCTAATGTCATGACAACACCATACAAACTGTATGCGTGGCAAGTCATTAGAGACTGAGTCTGGATTATAGAAGTTTTATAAGCACGGACCCAGAGGTCGAATTAATTATTTATTAATATTCATCAATCAGCATTTTAGACTGCGTTCTCCAGTTTGATCCATTCTTCACTAAATGTAACAAACGTCTGTGAAAGTAACTAGGCCAGTACTTATAAAACATTTAGAGTGTTGACTCAATCTATAATGACGTGGCATGCATGCAGTTTGTATGGCGCTGCCATGACATTAAAGTCTTAGACTCTATTAGTGTTTAGTCCTCTTCGTGGTATGCTCAGACAGGGACCCCAGTGGCTGCTGCTGTATTCTGTAGGTCCTTCAAGCGGCCAACAAGTTTCTCCTTCAGGGCTTGGCCAGACTAGTTTTCTCTGGTTCTGGTAGGTTGGACGATGTTGCAGGAAATGTTCCACAGTCATGGGTGCTGTACCACACTGGCAGGTTCCACTGTTTCCCACTCAGAATTTGGTATACATGTAGTTGATTCTACAGTGGCATGTTCTCAGTCGCATCATTATTAGCTGGTCTTCTCTTAAAATTTGGTAGTATCTGTCTCTGCTGTTATGATAGTCAAAACGTGGCCTCCGTTTAATACACGACTTTTGGTGTGGGCACTCGCTAGCAATATGAATGTTGTGTTTAGCCCTATCATATTCAATTAACGTTACGTGTAAAAACACTCACATAGTACTACACGCACACATTGAGACACAAATTGTGACACAATGAACATACAAATACACGCACACTCTCTAACATACAATCAAATAGTACTACACGCATATATTGTGACACAAATCGTGACACAATGAACATACAAAATACACGCGCACCCTGTGACATACACTCACATAATACTACACGCATACGCTGTGATACAAATCGTGACAATGCTACATACAAAATACACGCACACCCTGTGACATACACTCACATAATTATACACGCACACCCTGTGACCTACATTCACATAATACTACACGCATACGCTGTAACACAAATTGTGACAATGACACATACAAAATACACGCACACCCTGTGACATACACTCACATAATACTACAC
>JAECMU010041002.1:16496-34070 GCA_016106625.1 Dracogyra subfuscus
CTAGAAGACTGCATCCTTTTTGGTGTGTGGTTTTTATATATTTATTTTTTACTTTGAGCTCTTTTCAAGAGTTATTTGTTAAAAACTCAATTTATTTAAACCCAGATTCACAGAGCCAGAGTGGAAAGTAGAACAGTGATTGTGTACAATCAAATGTCAAATGGGGGGGGGGCCAATGGGGGGCCCATGGTGTGAATTGGGGGGGAGAGCACTGGCCCCCAGGCCCCCCATAGTTACGCCACTGCATCATATAAATTGAAAATCCAAAGGTGTATGATTAGTTTTCATCAAAATAGCCTATAGTTGGTCATTCAAAGAAAGCTTAGTTAAAATTAGGTGTTTTACAAACATTGATGCACAATATTTTGGTATGTACATGCTAGAAGATTGCAATCTCATATATATTATTGAGTGCATTGAAGATTTCAGGTCATATTGAGAATGTCTCCAATCTTTAACATGTTCTCTATGATATCTAGTAAGAGTGTGCAAAGTCTCAGTCACAGTCACAGTGTAGGAATATAATAACCATGAAAATCTTTACAGATCTGAATATCATGTAAATATGTGACTTTGTAGATGTGACTTCACTTGACAGACATTTTATATGACAGATCTGTATATCAATATCATGTGTTATTTGGTATGTATGTGTGTGTATATATATATATATATATATATATATATATATATACACACACACACACATATATATTTATTATATATACAGTACTACATATTTTGAACCGTATGAATGCTACGGTAAATGTACTTCTTTTTTTAACATATTATTTTTTGTTTTTTAGACTCATAAAACTAAAGATGTTTTTTTGAGTGCTGACAAACCCATTCATAGCATTACTTCCACGAAAGAAGCAGGACGAGTACTGCTGTGTATTGGAGCCCAGGATGCGACTATATCCATCTGTGACTCGCAATCTGGTCTCCCTATCAGGATTCTCGAAGGACACACAAAGACATCATTTTCAATCAAGGTTACTTTCTTAAATAGCCTGCATTCGAACGTTACTGTATTGAACAGAATTTGATTAAATAATATACTTTTTGTGGCCACAGAAATAACCATGAATTTTCAGTTTAGGTAGTGGGCTCTACTTGTTGGTAAATTAGTAAACTGCTTTTTATGAGAAAGTATTTTAATAATTTTTTCGAAAATATAGGGAAGAATTACATAGATATTAGAATATTTTTAACAAATTCATTCACTTCAAGAGAAAACATCCTCGGTGAAAAAATGGCTTGTATTAGTAAAATAACTGACATATTTGACTTGGAGTAATCCTAACACCAGAATTTCAGTATATTGCTAATCATATAATGTGATTACTTTATTAATATTATACAAGTTTCCAAACTGTTAAAGCAGTTTTTTTAAGTACTTGTAAATGATTGTTTTTATAGGCTTCCCAAGACCATGTGTTCAGTGGCTCTGGTGACAGAACTGTGATGATACACAATTTACATGTAAGTTTTTTAAATGCTCTTATTTTTAGCATATCTTCAGTCATTTCTGTTTTTCTATCTAGTCTATACAATAAAGAGAAAACAATTACTGTAAATCCAGCCTTTTATTTTCTAATACTTATGTTCACACTAAAATTTCAGTCACTAATAAGCTTGATCTAACAATATTATTTACATATAGTTAATTTAGATTTTTGAAATTCAGTTTGAGATCAGCATAAGTACATTTGCTTTAGGTTTTAAATTCTGTTTTTATTGACAAAGGCTATACAACAGCATGTACAATATACATTCAATACAAAATGATATAATATATGATTTAACTTTTATTTTAGTATATAGTTGCTGGTTTTTTTACCAAAATTTATGATTACACTAAAATTGCTTTTGTAGACGGGTGACTTGGAATGGACATATTCCGACCATAAAGGGATTGTGACCAGTGTGTGGTATTGGAATGACCTGTTGTTCTCTGCAGGATTTGATGGGTTCGTTCGATGTTTTGATTTAGAGGTATTTCCAGCTTTTATTTTAATTTATAATTGAGCTCTTACTAGTTTACCTAATTTTTAAATATATATCTAAACTACGGATCCACATTTAAAATTTAGGAATTACTTTTTGGAAAATAAACATTCTTTTAAGATGGGCTTTAGTGTCGCAGTCAATTTCTGTACAGTAACTTAAATAAACATCAGATATCTTCACCAAATCTGCAATGGTGAATTAATGGTGTCCTAATTTCTTTGTGCTGTGTGTCCGTTGATTTTGGCACACATCTATCTGGGCTTGCTGCCAAGAGCAGGTATAAATGGTGAGGTGGGTGAGGATGAAACCCATTCAAGACATAGCTGCACTTTTTAACTATTGATTAGCAGTGACCGAGTGTGCAGCATAGGCCAGTGGTACAGTGCCCGCTTGATGCGCGGTCGGTCTAGGAAAGATTCCCGTCAGCTAACCACTGGTTTTTTTTCTCGACATCACCATATGTCCGACGCCGATATAACTGTAAAATATGTGTTGAGTGCGTTGTTAAAAAAAAGAAGCAGTGACCGATCTTTTATATGCATTTAACCAGATTTCATTTACTCCTGGATCAGTGATTGGTATATGGAACAAAACATTTGATTTATTTAATGACATCACCAGAACACATTGATTTATTTATGATCGGCTATTGGTTTTTTTGTTGTTGTTTTTTTGTTTGTTTAACGACGCACTCAACACATTTGAACTACGGTTATATCGGCGTCGGACATATGGTTATGTCGAGAAAAAACCCAGTGGTTAGCTGACGGGGATCGATCCTAGACCGACCGCGCATCAGGCGGGCACTGTACCACTGGGCTATGCTGCCCGCTAATCGGCTATTGGAGGCAAAATGTTTGTTAATTCTGATTTCTCTTTCTATATCTGCGTGGTTCTTAACTACATATCTGACTTCATATAACCGTAAATAAAATGTGTTGAGTGTGTTATTAAATAAAACATTTCCTATTAGGAGTGTGTAGACCATTGAGGAAATTGATTTCTTCATGGAAACTTCCCCACATTATTCACCCACAATAGCTTATTGATCAGTGTGTCACGGTCCAATGTAGAAATTGATTTCAGACGAACTAGTTTTATATTGCAATTCCATCCATTCTTTTTTCAAAGAAGCCATCATATGTGACTTTGTGTTCATATTTTATCATCGCTGGCAAACTATCCATTGTCTCACATTATTGAAATGAAAGTGCAAAAGGTGTAAAATCTGTAACTTATTCTATTTTGTATACATTTACCAAATATTATAGACTGATGGTATTAATTATTTCAGAAACGTATCGTAAAGCAGATGTACTATGGTGCTGGGAAAAGTGCGATCAAGTGCATGGCTGTATATGGTAACAAGGTATGGATTTGGGTTAGGCCAGACATTTTTTATTATAGATTTTCCAGGCTAATTCTTACACAAAACAAGGTTAAGAATCTGGATAAAAATAAAAAACATGAGGAAATCATGTCGCATAATATAACAGTTGAATTAATTTGTACTCCCCATGTACCAGAATATGTTACTTATTTCACATATATAACATTGCATTCATCTAGTGAAAACAGTGTCCAAAGAATGCTAACTTGTTAAAAATGTTATTTAACATGTGCAGTTGATACATTGATGGTATCAGCAGCAATAAAAAAGTGCACCTTTTTAAAATGTATATTTATTCTAAATTGAAAAAATTTAATGTCTGTGGACCCATAAAATACAGAATAAAAAAAAATGTCTGACTTTACTGACACTGAAGAAAAAAGGTATTCATATAATAATTACTTTTGAGTTTTATTCTTCATCAAGGGCGGGATGTACATGTAGCTCAGTGGTAAAGTGCTCGGTCGGTCTGGGATCGATTTCTGTTGGGCTCTTTTTCATTCAAGCCAGTGCACCGTTACTGGGGTATCAAAGGCCATGGTATTTACTACCCTGTCTGTTGGATGGTACATGTAAAAGAACCCTTGCTGTTAATCGAAAAGAGTAGCCTATGAAGTGTCGACAGCAAGGTCTGGGATCGATCTCTGTTGGTGGACCCATTGGGCTCTTTTTCATTCTAGCCAGTGCACCGTGACTGGAATATCAAAAGCCATGGTATGTACTACCCTGTCTGTGGGATGGTGCATGTAAAAAAAAGAACCCTTGCTGCTAATCGAAAGGAGTAGCCCATGAAGTGTCGACAGCAAGGACCCATGTCTGATGCCATATAAAATGTGTTGAGTGCATCGTTAAATGAAACATTTCTTTCTTCTATTCTTCAACAACTTCCCACTGCTGGATTGGCATGTTATTAATCATAATATAGAGTTGACATGAATGATTTCACTATGTAGGCTATATTTAGATGATTTAGATTTTAAGTTGGTAACATGTTGTAAACCTATTTCAGCTCTACACTGGTAACCGAAAGGGAGAGGTGGAATGTGTCAGTCTGGACCTCGACAAGAGCTGGAGTTGCAGAGTAAGTGTGACTTAATGGGAATACAACTTTTAAATATTATAATTATAAAATTCTTCCATAAAAACCTCACAGAAATAAAGATGGAACAGTTGTTTGCTGACAACCCCTCCCCTATCACCTATATTTAAAAAACGAAACAATTCTCAAACTAAGATTTTAACAAAAAGAAAAATGCAAAATGTATATGTGAATAATTTGCAAATATTTAATTTTTCATCGTTCTCTTATATTTTTAAAGCAAAATTGTTTTTATTGTTAATAACCTCACATATATCGCAGATATTAAAATACAGTGTAAACCATTCTGCTTCTGAGAAAAAACCTGGGCCATGTCTTAAATTGGCTATACAATAGTAATGACACCACATAGGCAGATTTTATGATTGTATTTTTTATTTTAGAACATGTATAATAATAGGGTAAAGTTAAAAACTTGAATACAATAAATACAGTAAAGTACTTAAATTGGCTATACAATAGTAATGACACCACATAGGCAGATTTTATGATTGCATTTTTTATTTTGGAACATGTATAATAATAGGCTAGAGTTAAAAACTTGAATACAGTAAATACAGTAAAGTACTCTTATAACGAACTGGAAGTTACTTGATAGTTACTTTCTTATAGCAGTAGTTCATTGTACACATTTGAATAAGTTGGTTGTTAATATATATAGAGATATAAAAAAGGACTTTACGATCAGTTCATTCTAAGCATGTTCATTATAAATGTACTTTACTGTAATACCAGTTTCATTTAAAAATTAATTACAAAAAGCAAAAACCAATAAAATTATCCTTTTTCATGTATCTGTTTATAGTAATTGTCTGCTTTCTTGTTTCAGAGTCCAGGTTGTAACTATGTGTTTGGACTGCGAGACCACCTGCTGCATCACATCATAACGGACCACACACAACCCAACACCAAAATGATGAGGTGTCCGTGGAAGGACTGCCCTCGCTGGATCTCCACCGAAAACAACACCAAGGTGGTTGTAAAATCTTCATAATATCAAGTTTGAATATATATAAATGTATAATATATTAAAAAAAACCACGACTTGCTTGTTGAAGCAGGGCATTGGCAATATCGTAACCTCGTCATTTAAGTGGTACCATCACTCCCGTTCTTCATCACATTCCAATCGAGATTAGTTTTTAGCAATTATTCACTCCCCAAAATTGTTTTAACATTAAAACATTCGGTTTGTTTTATTTAATGACACCACTAGAGCACATTGATTTATTATTGGTTACTGGATGTTAAATATTTGGTAATTGTGACATATAGAGAGGAAACAGACAGGATAGCACATACCACAGCCTTTGACATACTAATCGGGGGCCACTGGCTGGAACGACAAATGGGCCTACCGATGGAGATCGATCCCAAACTGACAGTGCATCAATCTATTTACCTTTTCACAATGATGTCTGGGGATCTAGTGATAGTGGAAACATAAATTTATTGAAACTGTAGTTGTGTTTTTTTTTAATTTTTATTACAGGATGTTGAGGTGAAATTGCAGTTTTGAATGTTATTACTGTAATAATCAGTTATTATTATTATTATTTAATTATTTTCAGGTTGTTGAGGAGCACCTAAAGAAACACATTGACGACACAGTTATTGTCATTGGAGATGAACCCAATATAGCAACAGTTACCCCTATGACACACAAAGAGTAAAGACAGAATGGAAAAACAACACAATTCCAAATTTATTGGATAATAGCATTGCTCAAATGTGATATAATGATGACAGCTTGAGCAAAGAAAATGACAATCATAACCATTTTAAAAACTGAGTTTTTATAATACTAGTGGCATTAAAAAAAATAATTATTGTGACAATGCATTTATAATAATTAACTGAGTTAATAATTACGCTGAGGCATTTGACCTTGGTAAATTATTAGTAGTGTGCAACTAACCATGATGAAACCCTTGTGTATTAATTAATAAAATAAGGAACAAATATTATTTTTATTTTGATGATGAAATGTTGGAAATAACTGTCATCATATATAAAGGTCTATTAAATATTTACGTTAACACAAATGTTTTATTTTTTTGTTGCTAAAATGGAGACCAAAAAAATCTCCAAAAACATACACCTAAATCTGGAGGTAATAGTTTGGACCTGAGGCTTAATATTGTCTTGAATTACATGGCATGCATTGATGTAAAAACATTCAAGACATTCTTTGATTTGTTCTAGGATTTTAAATAAACTATCCCACAGGAATGCGATTCTTCCGCTGAAAAATAAAATAAAATATGTTGTTGTAAAATAAATCTGAAAATGTTCTCATGAAAAAATCCCATTTCCCTTTATTTTTAGGTGTTTTTTTAATTATTGCACTTCCACTAAACCATTTTTTAAATAACTGTTCGCTTTCCCGTTATACCGCAATATAAGACTGATGACCAGTCAAAGAAATCACTGCGCTTTTGTATGATGGACATTTTCAGCTTTTTTTTTAAGAATACCAAATCACATGCCTGATCCCAAGTTTGTAGCTATTGTCACATTTTCAGTGAATAGAAGTTTGTTTTGTTTAAAAATACCAATAGAGCACATTGATTGATTAATCATTGGCTACTGGGTGTCAAACGTAATTATGACTCGTAGTCAACCGAGGAAACCAGCTAAATGTTTTCTAATGCAGCAAGGGATCTTTTATATGCACTTTCCCACAGACAGGAAAGTACATACCACAGCCTTTGTCAAGTTGTGGTGCACTGGTTGGAACGAGAAAAACCCCAATCATCTGAATGGATACACTAAGGTGGTTTGATCCTGCGATGCAAGCACATCCAGCAAGAACTCAACCGACTGAGCTAAATCCCACCCCTTGGTGAATAGAGACTTTTTCAGTTATTAATTTAATACACAATTTGTTTTGCTAAGAATAATATCTGTATATTTAATGCATTTGTAGAAGCTGAATATGAATTATTGTCTGTTAGTTTGAATGTCACTTTATTCTTCTACCTGCAAACAGAATATAAATGCTTTAAATTTCAAACTATTTAAATGTTTTATTACCCAGATTATTACATATAGTTAGATAAATCCACTCTATATTTTAGGAGCTGGACGTGGTCCAGTTGTACAGTGCTCGCTTGATTGTGGTTGGTGTGGGTTCGATCCATCGGTGGGCCCATTGGGTTATTTCTCATTCCAGCTAGTGCACTATGACTGGTATATCAAAGGCCGTGGTATGTGCTATCCTGTCTGTGGGATGGTGCATATAAAAGATCCCTTGCTGCTCATCGAAGTGTAGCCCATGAAGTGGTGACAGTGGCTTTCCTCTGAATATTTGTGTGGTCCATAACCATAAATAAAATGTGTTTAGTTCGTCATTAAATAAAACATTTCTTTCTTTCTGTATGTTAGTGGCTTCAAACTTGGGATAGTCTCTTTAATTCAGTTTAATTTTGTATAATTATGGAACATTTTAATTCAGTTTACTGTTGTATGCTTATGAAAAATGTCTCACCTTGATGTTTATGTTTGTTAGCTACAAGTACATACACAAATACATATCCTATCACATGACCTCTCATACTTCAAATAACAAGACTGGAAACAAAGTGGTTCACCAGAAAAAAACTAATAATGAAAAAATGGCCTGTTTCTGCCTTCAACTTACTTTGTCACATCCTATTTGTCTCCAACAAAATGTGAAATCCTGGAAGATGTTCATAGAGACCATTTTAAATATTAAAATCACAGATGTTTAATTGTACAAACATTTTGATTTCTTTATTATGATTTAAAAGTGTGATGTCAGTAAAAACCCTCAAGACTTTTGTAGTATTGGAAAAATTATTATTTTCTAATGCATCCAGTCATATTATTTTGTATTGTAAACTGGAAATCCTTCAAAACTAGATGGTTTTTTTTTTTATGATCACTTTTTAAACAGACCCTCACTAGACCAGATACCCTTAAAACTGGACTTTTTACTTTGTGCCGTGGGTTACCGGTTTTAGAGGATTTTCACTGTAGCAACTTTTTAAGAGATTTTGTCAGTTGTTTTCATAAGCAATGACTTTTGTCATATTGAAAAGATATTTTTTTTCTAATGCAACCAGTCATATTTTTTTGTAGTGTAAACTTTGTAAAAAATAAAGCTGTTGTGCTATGATGTCACTTAATTAAGTCATGTAATGCACACAAGATTATATGATGTAACGACTGATGGCTTTGTTGTAGACCGCATGGGAATTGTTATATTAAAAAACACATAAAAGTGACAATGGGTAATAAAGAGAATAACCAATTCACTACGAGGAGTTGTAAATTATAGATCTGAACCTCGTGAATGAATGTTGGTGATTTACCTATTTTAGACAGAATTATGGCCATTGAACATAGGGAATACAAAAGCTTGTTGCGTGTTCTTACTAATATATATAATAATATACTGTGCAATATATCATCTAGTCTTATGTGACAGTCACTCATAAACCTCTACAGGAATTCTAAGTAAAAACATGTATACCAACTCATGTGATGAAACAAATGAGTCAAACAAAATTTGCAGATTGGATAACGTGTGGAATCAGACTTATGAATGGACACATTATATAAATGTAAATGAAAGTAAAGTTTCAACCATGGTAATCGATCATCCAAACATCATAATTTTTAAGCCAGCCAATCAGTAGTTCCAAAAGCACACTGTGCAGAATCATACAAAAATATTACCCTGTATATTTGAGCAAATATAGGTAATAAAAAGCTATACATAAAATTTCAGCTCAATATCCTGAGTCATTATGGAAAAACATGTCTGACAAAGTATGTGGGACAAACAAATGGACAGACAGAAGGATGGAGATGAAACCTATGCCACCCACCCCTGGTTGACCTGGTAGGGGACTAATAATAAATTAAGAATATCACAGTGTTCTTAAAGTCGGAGTATACACTGGGCCAGCACTAAACTCCATATATTTTCCAGGATTCTTGTTCATTGTCAGTAACTAGCAATCATGACTGGCTGTTTGCATGGTTTTATTGCAATGATTTTTACAAGTATTTTCCATATTTTAATTTAATTTCACCATGATCCACAACCCGGTTTCGTACTGAAACTAGACATTGCCCCAGTCACTTCATTTTTTTGCCTCCATAATTTCTTATTTTTTCTCTTCTCTTGTTGAAAAGACAATAATGATGAATGCTTCATCAGTGGGTATGTGATTACAGCAAATGTATTTGTTTTTGATGGATGGCCCATTTGAGTTTTATGTGAACTTAAATCGCACGGATGACAGTGTAAACTTAGGTCCATAATGACCTGCCCAGATCTGAGTGTCCTTTCCAGAGTGTGTGAACAGCACATAACGCACACCGGCACCATAGTCCTTGAATGTATGCACAACCTAAAATAAAAACATGTTGAAAGTTGTAGATTTTAGGGTTCAGTTAAAATTTGACTGCAGGAATTATTAATTTGCTTTATATTGATTTTACTTGGCTTTAAATATTAACTTTCTCTTAACTTTCATATGCGGCTATCCAGACTATGGTAGAGTTTAAATATATCACCAAGGGGCAACAAATCCACCAGTTTAGATAGTTAAAAGTTGGCTTTATTGCAGCAAACCCACCAGTTTTAAAGATGGTTTTATTAAGTTATAGTTTAAAATCTCAGTTATTTTTCTTAAGTTAAAATAATGGATATAAACATCTACACATTTCAATAAAGGTTCTATTAAAATGTGAAAAACACTACTTCAAAGACCCAGCAAATTGTCTGTCTGCCGGTTTGAGATTGAATGACGATGAAGATCTTGATACGTCACCAAATCAAGTGGTCAGGTTGGTTTGGAGAATCCACTAAGAAACCTGGTCTAGTGGATAGGCTGCTGGACAATCAAGCTGATGACAGTGGTTCAAATCCCGTCAAAGCTGGCTCACACAATCATTCATTTTTCTCATCTAACACCCTCTGCCTATCATTATCATGATCTTAATATAAAAAACTTTCCAATTTCTCCCCACGATTTCAATCTGTTTCGACCCTTTCTGTCAGTTTCTTCCGATTCTGTCTTCTGAGCTGTCCACACCATCCCCTACCTGTCACAACTTCCTCCACGGGTGTAGTCTCTGTGTATTTCCCTGCACCATCTGGCATCCTCGTCCTCTGCCGATAATAAAGCTGGTCTAACCCACGGCACTAACGACCGCCTGTAGTAGGGGTGCATAGTAGGTGGTTACAAGTGCCTCTTAACAATGCCAGAAAATAGCTACTGAACACTCCCAGAAGTGGTCAGACTAAGCCCACAGCTAAAAGCTGATGGGGAACGACAGGTGTGTCACACAGATAGCCACATGAGACAAGCACATGTCGCGGTTGGAGAGACAAGGACTGGGATGTGGTGGTGAACAGCAAATTAAGTTGAAAGATAAGAGGAATTGCCAGATCGGGAAGAAATGAGATAGAATTCAAAAGAGAGAAAGGAAATGGGGCAGTGGGATTAAAAAACACAAAAAACCCGAAATCTTACAATAATTCTGATTCCCATGTGTGTTTAAACAGGGGAAATAAATGATTCCACTAACAATATTAATTAGTATAAATGGGTGGCATTCCCCCCAATCACACATCTTTTAACCCCCAACTACTTTATATATTTTCCTGTTGCCCCATATCATGACTCCTATACCATATGCCCCCCCCCCCCTCCCCCAGTACAAAATATAAAATCCTGTCTAGGCCAGTGTATAAATCTCACACAATCGGTAACAAATAATGTTAAAACTAATTAAAGTATCAAGTAACAAACTATATAAATTAATATACCTGTTCCCATTGTTTTCCAGCCCATTGGTCAACCCTTTCCTCTGTTTCAAATGTCTTAATGACCTTCTTTGCAGCAGAGAGCAGCTTAACAGTTAGATGGTAGACACAGCCACAATCAAATCTACCAGCATACCTACACGGAAGAAATAAAAAGTAAAATCATTGTTATGATGCAGGTACTAACTTCCCTAAGCTAGCTACATCACTGAAGTCATACACCAGCACACACACTCATGTGCATGTGCACACATGTAACCATTTACATCGCAATGCAAAAACCAAGATTAAGAAGCTGTAATGACTTTGGTTTAGAGTACTAAGTTCCTCTTTACACCATTTAATTTAGGAAATATAATTTTTTAAAGATATTTGTATTATATGTGAGGTATTTTCTTGTTTTGTTTTTTTGTACAAGGGAGACAACTTCAGATACCATGCATTAATATAGAAATGCAATAGCCTGGGCCCCATTTTACGAAGTGATCTTAGCACTAAGATCACCTTGAATACATAGCTATCTTATGCACTTAAGATGATCTTAGTACTAAGATCGCTTAGTAAAATGGGGCACTGGACACTAGTGGGGAAACATCCCGTTCAGATTCATATGGTTTCACTATGTTACAAACAAAACAATTATCACATATAGAAGAAGGAAATGCTTTATTTAGTAACACACCCAACACATTTTATTTATGATTGTATGGTATCAAATGTATGGTTAAGGACCACACAGATACTGAAAGAGAAAACCTGCTGTAGCCACTTCATGGGTTACTTTTTTCTATTAGCAGCAAGTGATCTTTAATATGCACAATCCCACATACAGGGTAGTACATACCACAGCCTTTGATATAGCAGTTGTGGAAATGGCTCAATTGGCATACCGATGGGGATTAATACCAAACTGACCACACATCAAGTGAGCGCTTTACCACTGGGCTATGTCCCACCCATTATATCACAGATAGAGTGACCAGGCCGGAGATGTGGACATAGATGATAGACAAACTTGAAAGAAAGACTTTGTCCAGAATGGGAAAAAAAAAGACACTGACCTCAAGAAAGAAGAAAAAAAGTAATATATAAGGCGGGAGGACAGAGAGCCACACAACCTCAGTTGTTCCTACCACTCGGAAACTTCAATAGGAGGCTGCCATGTGTCCAGTACGTCTTTTGTACAACCTTCAGCTAGCAGATCCACTAGCTGGTACTTTTCACACAGTGAATATGATGTCGCCCAATTTTTAATAGATCCTGAAATAAAATAAATAAATTAAAAAGCTTTTATTATGACATATTACTGTGAGTACAGGTTAGTTCAGTGTATACATATATCTATATAATTACAATAAAGATTTACTGTTTTAACAATTACATTGTTAACAAGAAGTAATGTGTAGCATATTTAAGTCTAGTTAATTATATAAAAACAAAATTGAATAATTTTGTTTCATAAAGAAATTTGTTTATCTATTTAGTTTTATGTCCTTACTGAGTTAGCAGAATGTAACTACTCGTACCCAACATTCCAATCTTCATCCATTAAGTTATGGCTCAAAAAGAAAATAATTGTCTAATCTATATCATGATATACACAATGTACTAACTTGCAGCATACAAACATTTCTTTTATGGTACATACATTTCAATAAAAGAAAAATTAAAGGAAGATTTGTTTAATATATGTAAACAAAGTGCAAGTACCATAAAAAGAATTTAAGTTGAATTTTGTTTTAATTTAATTTTAAATCTGGTTTTTAAGAAGATGTACGGTAAGAAATATGATACTACATTCATGTTCATTACATTTTTGTGTTAAAACAAATATGGTATCTAATGAAAAGTCATGCAGTATTTTTTATATTGTTACCAATAGCATTGGATGAAGCATCAACAATAGTTGAAAGTGGCACAGATCCTGATGGGGTAGCTTCCACAACAAACTTATCTCCTCCATTTTGAGTTACTTCCCAGTGCAACATCCCCTCTTACAAAAAAACACACAAAAAATAAAATAAAATATAATATAAAAATTATAATAATATTAAACAATAATATAATTACAACTACCGGTATATAAAAACTGTACAACATGATAACATCAGGGTATATGAGGCTGTCTGTTAAATGTATCCAGCTACAAAATATGTTGTCTGCACATTATATTATTTAGCCTTATGTGTGACCACACAAGAAGAGGATTAAGTAAGTACATTATATTATACAATGAAACTCCTATAAACCGGACACCCTCGGGACCAAGTAAAACATCCAGCTTTTAAGAGGTATCCAGTTTACAGAGGTTCTCTTCTGCACAGATATTTAAAAAAGGGACCATGAAAAACATCTGATTTTGAGGGAATTCCGGTTTATAGAGGGTCCGGTTATCAGAGGTTTCACTGTATGCAGTGGCTGACACCTGTAGATCTTACACATGCCTAATATGGCAATGTGCCACCACATCTATATGCTACTTCTTCTGATTAACAGCAAGACATCTTTTATGTGAACTTTCCTGAAAGGATAGCACATAAAGTCTGATAGCTTTAACTATAGATCCAATATCAGAAGAAAAAAAATACATTAGCCATGGGATCAACAATTTAAAACATTTACTAGCGAGGATTAAAAATTCACTAGCCCTACTTTACTTTAAGTCAATACAATTTTACTATATAATAGCAATGTCGCATAAAGGGA
This sequence comes from Dracogyra subfuscus, assembly GCA_016106625.1. Lineage (NCBI taxonomy): Eukaryota > Metazoa > Mollusca > Gastropoda > Neomphalida > Peltospiridae > Dracogyra > Dracogyra subfuscus. The sequence goes on from JAECMU010041002.1 coordinate 30,510, forward strand.
AATAATTTTTATTTTATTTAATGATGCACCCAACACATTTTATTTATGGTTATATGGCGTCAGACATATGGTTAAGGACCACACAGATAGAGAGGAAACCTGCCACCACTTCATGGGCTACACTTTTCGATTAGCTGCAAAGGATCTTTTATATGCATCATCCCACAGGAAGGGTAGTACATACCACAGCCTCTGATACCAGTCATGGTGCACTGGCTGGAACGAGAAATAGCTCAATGGGACCACGGACAGAGTTTGATCCCAGACCAACCACGCATTAAGCGAGTGCTTTACCACTAAGCTACATGCCATCCTAATAAAGAGGGAGCTAGAGCTTAAAAACACTAACATTGGGAGTTGTGGTGGGGTCAGGATATTCATATTTACAAAACAGTCCTAAAGACGGAGATAGAGCTTAAAAACACTAACATTGAGAGTTGGGATCGGGTCAGGATATTCATATTTATAAAATAGACCTGATAGAGCTTAAAAACACTAACACTGAGAGTTGGGGTGGGGTCAGGATATTCAGATTTACAAAATAGACCCAAGGAGGGAACAGAGCTTAAAAACACTAACACTGGGAGTTGGGGTGGGGTCAGGATATTCAGATTTACAAAATAGACCTAAAGAGAGAGACAGAGCTTAAAAACACTAACATTGAGAGTTGGGGTGGGGTCAGGATATTCAGATTTACAAAATAGACCTAAAGAGGGAGATAGAGCTTAAAAACACTAACACTGAGAGTTGGGGTGGGGTCAGGATATTCGTATTTACAAAATAGACCTAAAGAGAGAGAGAGAGAGACAGCTTAAAAACACAAACATTGGGAGTTGGGGTGGGGTCAGGATATTCTTATTTACAAAATAGACCTAAAGAGGGAGATAGAGCTTAAAAACACTAACACTGGGAGTTGGGGTGGGGTCAGGATATTCAGATTTACAAAATAAGACTTTACTGCAACATTTCACAAATTGTTTTTTTACTAGCCATCGAGCATGGCAGTAGTAGTTATTTACTAGCCAAACATTCAATATCACTAGCCATGTGAGTGGGGCTACCATAATCCAGAAACCCTGAATATATCCACTTATGGGTCTGAATTCTATAACCTATTATACTTAAGACTATGTGTACCACTCAGCTATTTATTCATCCAACTTGCTTATGTTGCAATTTAAAAAATGTCAGTATTACTATTATTTAAGCTACTACTGTGGTATATTCTTACCTGTGGCACAAGGATTTTTTATTAAGTTTCTTGCATAAGGATTGAAAAAGTACAACTTCTTAAAGTCATCTGGCACTGGCATAACAGCTGGTACATATTTCCTCTCTTTCTGGCATTTTATTCTCCACAGTGTTTGCTGTTCCACCACTTTGTACCAAGATTTATTTACCAAGCAGCAACACTGCACAAGGTCTTTGGCAGGCAAGTTTGAAAATATTATCATTAGTATTTCATCAGGAAGATCATTCAAAGACAAATTCACAAAGGACCCAAGTTCACTTTGGGCTGCCATCTACAAATTAAAAAAATTTAAAAAAGACAGATAGAGATAGATACATTAGATCATAAATAGACAGACTGACAGACGGAAGGATAGACTAACATACAGACAGGGACACACAGAGAGTTAGACAGAAGAGACAGAGACAGTCAGATAGACAGAAAGAATGACAGAGAGAGAGAGAGAGAGAGAGAGAGAGAGAGAGAGAGAGAGAGAGAGAGAGAGAGAGAGAGAGAGAGAAGGAGAGAGAGAGAGGCAGGGGAGAAATGACTTACCACAACACTGTTTAATCAGTGGCTATTATAAAACAAAGGACTGTTTAACAACAACTCAAAACAGATGAAACTATTGCAATTTGGAATTTGATGATTTTATTTATTTATTGCCACACTGTCCACACAGGAAATTGGGATGTAGACCTGTGGTAAAGCGCTCGTCTGATGTGCGGTCGGTCTACGATTGATCTCTGTCGGTAGGCCCGTTAGGCTATTTCTAATTTCAACCAATGCATGACAACTCATATATATTCAAAAGCTGTGGTATGTGCTATTCTCTCTGTGAGATGGTGCATTAAAAATGATGCCTTGCTACAAATGGAAAAATGTAGCAGGTTTCCTCTTTAAGATAATATATCAAAATTATCAAATGTTTGACATCTAAAAGCCAATGACTAATATGTACACATTATAAACTACACCTATGTGGGTTCTAACGTATCATATATAGTTATTGCAACATTTGATTAAGAGTTAAAGTTAAAAGATTGTTTTATGGGCTGTCTTGGACGAAAGCTCTTGCATCCATGACAGGCGTGCGCTACAACAGCTTATTCTGAATGTGCACATTAAACCCTTAATTTGATTGATTGATTGATTGTTTTATTTAACGACACCACTAGAGCACATTGATGTTTTCAACATCTGTACATTTTTCCATTAGTAGCAAAGGATCTTTTATATTCAACATCCCACAGACAGGGTAGCATATACCACAGCCTTTGAATTACCAGTCACGGTGCACTAGCTGGAATGAGAAATAGCCCAGTAAGCCCACTGATGGGGAATGATTCTATAGACTGACCGCACATCAGGCGAGTGCTTTCCCACTGGATATTAATCATAAAACTGGTAATGAAGGCATTACCCCCTGGGCTACATCCCACCCCTTTGATCAAGCGAGGGGCAAGGCGTAGCCTGTTAGTAAATTGCTCTCTTGATACGCAGTTGATTTGGGATCGATCCCTGTCAGAGGGACCATTGGGCTATTTCTTGCTCCAGCCAATGCACCACAACTGGTACATCAAAGGCTGTGGTATATGTTTTGTATTCATATGGGATAGTGCATATAAAAGATCCCTTGCTGCTAATTAAAAAGAGTATCCCATGAAGTGGCGACAGCAGGTTTACTCCGTCCATATGTTCATGGTCCTTAACCATATGTCCGATGCCATATAAATGTAAATAAAATGTGCTGAGTGCATTGTTAAATAAAACATTTTCTTTGTTTCTTCCTTGATAAAGTGAATGTGAGAGGAAACCAACTGCCACCTATTATTAATGCAGCAATGCATTTATATATGTATATGCACACATGTACTTTCCACAGAGAACAATACAATATCCTTTAATGTATCATCTGTACAGGACTGCTTAGGACAGAGGTTAAATTTATTTTTGAAAATCCATGAGAAAGAAAGAAAGAAATGTTTTATTTAACAACGCACTCAACACATTTTATTTACGGTTATATGGTATCAGACATATGGTTAAGAACCACACAGATATTGAGAGTGGAAACCCGCTGTCGCCACTTCATGAGCTACTCTTTCCGATTAGCACCAAGGGATCTTTTATATGCACCGTCCCACAGATAGGATAGCACATACCACGACCTTTGATATACCAGTCGTGGTGCACTGGCTGTGACGAGAAATAGCCCAATCATCCAATGGGAAAATCCATGAGTGATTGATCCTACAAACCATGACACCTCAAACGAGTGCTTTACAACTTATCTATGCATCCTTCTAGTTTATTTTAATGAACTAATG